>JAXBDA010000337.1:0-93180 GCA_036023075.1 Gaultheria prostrata | reverse complement strand
CGTTCCGGAGGTGATAAAAGTTTGGTTGGGTTTCTCTTGGAAGGCTAGGGTTCATCTTTCTCCTCACTTGAAGCTCAAATCTCTTTGAGGTAGGGAAATTTCTATCATTACTAAATGTTTTTAAGTGTTTGTGTGTGGATTGAGTTCCCATTTGATCCATCTCTATACATTTCTTGAAAATCTCTTGAAAAACCCATGATCTTGCTACATTGTTTTTATGAGGGCTTAATTGATGTTTGTGGTTGATAACCCACGTAATATGGTTGTTGTATCATCTCATTGTAGCTTATTGTGTTGATTTTTGGCCTTGAAAGTGCTTGGATTGATAACCCTAGAAAAGCTGTCAAAAATCTGCTCGTAATGACTTTGTATCGATACAAAGTTAACGTTGTATCGATACACGATGGGCTGTTCAGAATCTGGACCAGGTGTATCGATACACCCCTTCAAGTGTATCGATACACTCAAGTGTATCGATACACCCTTTCATGTGTATCGATACAACTGGTCGAATTTTGGTCAGAATCATGTTTTCGTGACTCCTCTTGATTTCTTCGGGCATTTGCTTGGTATAACCATCCTCCGAACCTCGTTTCTCGTTCCAATAATTGTCCCGGACTTATTTGCTTGTACGATTATAGATTTGTTGGGTTTCTATGATTGATTAACCTTACGTTTCACGCGAAGTGTGTCTATTTGACCGAACTAGACGAGAGTTGTGAATTGAACTAACATCGCGGGGTATGGGTGACACAACGACACGAACACGTGGCTTATGTCCCATAAATTGAAAGTGCAAACATGAAATTGTTGATACTAGGGCCGTCTTTGGGACGTGTCGCTAGGTTTGATACTCGGTCCGTCCTATAGACGTTCGTGAGGGTTATGCCTTGGCCAAGGGGAAGATGATACTCGGGCAGTCCTATGGGCGTGTCGCGAGGGATACGGGTCCTATATGGTAGCCCGGAATTGATACTCGGGCCGTCCTATGGACGTGTCGCGAGGAATTACTTAAAGAATTGATTAAACGAAAGTGTGACACAAGGATACGATAAATTGGACACAAACGAACGGTGGGGTATGCGTGGGCACGTATTGGATACTCTTGATGGGAATCACTAACCCTATGAATTTGTGAGTCTGGATTCGACTGGTTTACTTCTATTGGAACACTGAGCAGTGTTGCGTGATTTCATCCTCTCACCCCTCTTCACACACTTGTATTTCATTATGTTTAGTTTTGGTAGACTTTTTCCTACTGGGCTAGTGAGCTCACCCTAATCATTTCAGGTACACAACACGGAGCATGATTTGGAGTGCATGGAGTGTGTGCATGCATGATTTTTGAGAGCTAGCATGGAGAAGTTACCGAATTATCTTTAAACTCATATTTTTGCATGAGATGATCTTGCAACTCTATTCATTCAATTCTTTTGACTCGGGCATGTATCGACTTTTAAACTTATGTAATTACTTTATGGGTACGGGTACCTGGTTGACTATTCACGTTTTACTTTGACTTGGAAGAATGTATCAAGCTTTGACCGTGGGCATTTGACTTGCCACATGGATTTATGTATCTAAATTACGTTTAAGAAATTTAGGGGCGTGACATGTATTTTGGTTCTTACCAAAGTAATTAACCATGATTACTAGTAGGAAAAATAATTTTTTACCATAATTTGACAGTGTGTAACATTTATCATGATTCCTGACTCCCCATATTAATCAAAATTCGTATCCATGTTTTGAATTCCCAACCATTATAGAAGATCCATAATTATAGTTGCCACTAGTTTAGGAAATATAATCACTCAAAAATTTCTTAATTATTGGTTTAAAAAGTCCTTAATTATTGATTATCCATAAATTTAGAAAAACTAAATCCCACCCAATTAGGCAACTACATCGCACCAAATAAGGAAAAATATTTATGTATATTAATATGTATCACTAAATAAGGGTAGAAAATTTATTTTACAAGTGAAAAGGATAAAAACATAACTGTTCAAAATGACAGGGATGAAAAGTTACATGGTGCCAAAAAAAAGGATGATTAATTAATTACCTCTAATTATAATGCCAAAAATGTAGTTTATCCTTTTGTGTGTGTGAATCATTTGGTGTTAAAAAGCAACATATAATCTTCTTTTTGGATTACATGCCATTTAAGGTAGGTGAGATTCACACTTGGTGTGAAAAAGCAACATATAATCTTCTTTTTGGATTACATGCCATTTAAGGTAGGTCAGATGTCCTTCTTTTTTAAACTCAAGGTATGTGAACTAGCTTGAGCACAATTTGACTTATCCTCGAAGACCATTCCCACTCTCTACTTATAGCAAGCATGTGTGAAGATAGGATGAAGATATCTAATGATTGTCATGAAAAAAGCATCCAAGTAAAATAACACTTTCGACAACAATTTTCTCTTCTTTCTTCTCATTGGATTTCACATCTTGACCCCCTCCCTTCTGATCCTAAAATTGGATTTCTTCTTTTTCTTGAAACAAAATTGCTTATCATGTGAAACTATTAAAATATAATATAATTAATAAAAATTAAACTAAGAAACAAAACAAAATGTTCATCTTTTCTAATAATTTTCACGGAACAAAGTAATGAATTGACGTTAGCGCTTAAGGTACCTTACGATGTTAAATATCAATCTAAATCGAATTGATCTTGTTTGAATAAACTGAGGTCGGTCATGTGAATTTCATTTTTGCAATTTGTTTGAATTTATTGATCCCATCTATCTATTCGTACTTAATGCCAGCGCCGCTACACCTTCTTGACTCTTTTTGTCTTCACCAAGCCGTCAAGGACTATCCAATCAAGTCAAGTGCAAATTTTTTTTTTTAAATGATTAACTTGAAAATGAATTTTCAATTTAATTTTGTTGTTGTCAAGTATCGTACTCTTTTACTTAAACTGCATAAGAGGAAGTGTCATATATCAAGATGCACCAACTTGACGATTATGCCGATTAATGAAGTTTAAATATTTGATAAGTAGATTTCTACAATTAAAATAACAAGAAAAAATGACCGTACTTTTAGCATTGCCGATATATAGCTCAATAATGATAATGCCGGCAATTTTAATAATGATGAGAAAAAGCTCAATAACGACAAGATCGGCAAAATATACAACAGACATACCTGAAAAGACATAAACTAAAACACAACAGTATTAAACGTGAAATTATCCATAGTATATAACAAACTCAACGTATAAAACGTCTTAAACTAAACACAACGGTATTAACGATCAGTTATCCATATACTATATAAGCATTGTTAAGTAACAAATAGAATACGACAAAATTGATAGTATTACACATAAATGAATTCACATATTTAATTGAACGATATAACGGTCATTTTATCCATTTTAAAATGAATATATACATCACGCGACAAAAATTGAAATGATAACGGCTATCTGATCTATAACTCGAAATACCTATATCAACCATCAAATCATCCAAACTATAAAATATCATTACCACAATCATTTTGTGCTTCAAAGACGAGTAGTTGAATGCATAGAGACTTTAGAGAGCACCCATAAGTTTGATTACCATGAAAACGAAGGGTTAACGTTAACTAGATAAGACTCAAAAAGTTTGTGAAAAAGTGCAAGGGCCAAAAGTGTAATAAGTTTGAATGTAGACAGAGGTATAGGAAAAAAAAAGGGAAAGACGAAGTTGGAAGCTTGGCGCAAAGAGAGAGTGAGAGAGAGAGTACTCCTTGCTGGAACATTTACTGCAAAATCAGAGAGAGAGAGAGAGAGAGAGAGAGAGAGAGAGAGAGAATTGAAGGAGCTAGCTATGACAATGATGCATAGGCTGACTCACAAAACCATTGGCGATTGTTTGTTTGGAAGGTTAATTAATACGGTTGTAATTAATCCCTTCTTTGGAATCTCTCTTCTCTTCGTCCAGATTACAACAACCCCAGTACCCCACCCCCACCACTATAGATACGCCCCAAACCCTACCTCTCCCCTTCACATCTCTCTCTCTCTCTCTCTCTCTCTCTCTCTATATATCTATATATATATATATATATATATATATATATCTGTTTTTTGCTCAATTGGTTCAAGCCGCCCTAGTGCTAGTGTGTGTGTCTGTGAGAGAGAGAGAGAGAGAGAGAGAGAGAGAGAGAGAGAGAGAGAGTAGTAGTGCAGTTCATCAGTTCTGTTCAATTGCTTCTGGTAAAAACCCTTCTTGTGCAATCCTTGTGATTTTCTTTGTTAATTTCGTCGAAAACATGATACGAGTTCTCTCATTGTTTGATGATCAAAAACTCATGTATTTTTTTGATATAATAATTAGTGACTGTTGGTAGTCATTGTTGGTTAACTTATTATGTTTGCTTGTTGATCTATTATTTGTTTTTGGTTTTGTTTTTTGATTTTTGATTTTGGATTCGAATCGGGTGGTGGTTCATTATGAGTCAACCATTTTAACCAGTTCCATTTTCCTTTGTACTTCTATTTTGCAGTGTTGGCTTGTTGGTGGTCCTCAATGTACGTTCTTTACAAAATTTCGTTCGCCGAGCAAAAAAGAAATAAATCAAAAACATATATACCATTTGGAAAAAAAAAGAAGGTAGCAGTCACTCGAAAACCTAAAGAGTGAGGAAGGGCTTTGTACGTGAAGCTGAATCATGATGTCATCAGTAAATGAAGGTGAAGAAGATGGAGAGGACGAGGAAGTGAAATAAGCACCTACTTGAAATCCAAAAACTCTTGTTTTTTGGACCATCGGATTAGTGATTTATCAGAGGTTTGTTAAATTTGTCAACCGTTAATCATCAGATTTCGCCTTTCCTTTTTTCTATGTGGGAGTTCTATGTTGGCTTTGCAGAAAACCTTTGTCATATTGTCAGTAGGTCCTGAATTTAACAAATATTTTTTGGACGCAGAGACAAAATATCGGTCAGCCATGGGCTCGGTATGAAGAAACAAACTGACAAAACCCTGAGGTTATTGTACAAGAGAGTCCTCCTGGCTTCAAAAGGCAAGCACATAGCTGGTAAACCTGAGTTTTATGTTGTTTTTTCATCACTCAATCATCTCTATCTGCATCGGTTCATTTAAAAAAAAATAAAACTACTATCAAAGTACAGATATGGATCATTTGATCCAATTGATCTGTACACAGTGATATGATTTGCTAGAGCTGTTGATCTGACGACCTTGAGATGATTTGCTACAGCCCAACAACGTCCAAAACAAACTCCGAAAGAACAACTAGAAATCACCCGATATGAAGAATTACTCAAATTGCATGAACTCCCTCAGGTATTCGTCATTGAGATTCTATTGCAATTACCTATCAAGACATTGGTTGGGTTTAGAAGCGTTTGCAAATCTTGGCGCACCAGAATATATGAGCCTTAATTTGTCAAAAAGCACCTCAGTCTTGCGATCAAGTTGCGATCGAGGATGATGACATTAACCATTGGAGGGTCATCATATGCTACAAGTATCATGATCTCAAATCATGTTCTTTAAACTCGATTTTTCATGAGCCATATGGATGTGCGGTGGATCTCTATTACCCATTCATGCCTCTTCAACGGGGTGCTAGTATTGTGGGCTCACGCAACGGGCTGGTATGCATAGTTTCAAACTTTGCGTCATTGGTAGTACGTAAAGCTGAATCATGAGGTCATCAGGCAAATGAAGGTGAAAAAGATGGAGAGGACGAGGAAGGAGAAATCAGCACATATCGAAAATCCAAAAACCCTTGTTTTTTGGACCATCAAATCAGTGATTTACCAAAGGTTTGTCCTACTCGCCAAAAATTCATCCTTGGAAGCAGAAACAATACCGATGGGCTCGGTATGAAGAAACAAACTGACAAAACCCAAAGGTTATTGTAGAAGATAGGCTTCCTGGCTTCAAAAAGGCAAGAACCAGACTGGTAAGACTCTTATTTTGTTTTCAAAAATGATTTTGCATTTTAGAACAAATTCTGAGTACTTCAGTTGTTATATATTCGCAGCGCAATCAAATGCATCGCAAAATCTTCCTCCCTCCAACTACGATCCCCCAGCAGTAACATCTGCATTTGATTGCGTTGCGACTGAAGTACTCAGAATTTGCTCTAAAATGCAAAATCATTTTTGAAAACATGGTGCTTGCCTTTTTTAAGCCAAGAGGCCTCTCTTCTACAATAACCTTTGGGTTTTTTTCGGTTTGTTTCTTCATACCGAGCCCATCGGTATTGTTTCTGCGTCCAAAGATTAATGGTTGGCGTGTTGGACAAACCCAAGTCACTGATCCGATGGTCCAAAAAACAAGGGTTTTTGGATTTTAGATAGGTGCTGATTTCACCTTCATTGTCCTCTCCATCTTCTTCACCTTCATTGCCTAATGACCTCATGATTAAACTTTACGTACTACCAATGATGCAAAGATCTGAACCTATGCATACCAGCCCGTTGCATGAGTCCACAATCCCAGCACCCCGTTGCAGAGACCTGAATGGGTAATAGAGATCCACTGCACATCCATATGGCTCATGAAAAATCGAGTTTAAAGAACATGATTTGAGATCATGATACTTGTAGCATATGATGACCCACCAATGGTTAATGTCGTCATCCTTGATCGCAACTTGATCGCGAGACTGAGGTGCTTTTTCACAAATTGAAGCTCATATATTATAGTGCGCCAAGATTTGCAAACGTTTCTAAACCGAAACAACATCTTGGCAGGTAATTACAATAGAATCTCAATGACAAGTTCCTGTGGGAGTTCAGGCAATTTGAGTAATTCTCCATATCGGGTGATTTCTAGTTGTTTTTTTGGAGTTTGTTTAGGGCATTGTTGGGTTGTAGTAAATCATCTCAGGGTGGTCAGATCTACTGCTCTAGCAAATCATATCAGTGTGTACAGATCAATTGGATAAAATGATCCATATCTGTACTTTGATAGTAGTTTTATTTTTTTTGAAATGAACCGGTGCAGATCGAGATGATTGAGTGATGAAAAAACAACATAAAACTCAGGGTTACCAGTCTTGTGCTTGCCTTTTTGAAGCCAGGAGGACTCTCTTGTACAATAGCCTCAGGGTTTTGTCGGTTTGTTTCTTCATACCGAGCCCATGGCTGACCGATATTTTGTTTCTGCGTCCAAAAAATATTAGTTAAATTCAGGACCTACTGACAATATGACAAAGGTTTTCTGCAAAAGCCAACATAAAACTCCCACATAGAAAAAAGGAAAGGCGAAATCTGACGGTTGACAAATTAAATCGAACAAACCTCTGGTAAATCACTAATCCGATGGTCCAAAAAACAAGGGCTTTTGGATTTTAGGTAGGTGCTGATTTCACCTTCCTCGTCCTCTCCATCTTCTTCACCTTCATTGCCTGATGACATCCTGATTCAGCTTCACGTACAAAGCCCTTCCACACTCTTTAGGTTTTCGAGTGACTGCTACCTCTTTTTTTCTTTTCCAAATGGTATATATGTTTTTGATTTATTTCTTTTTTGCTCGGCGAACGAAATTTTGTAAAGAGCGTACATCGAGGACCACCAACAAGCCAACACTGCAAAATAGAAGTACAAAGGAAAATGGAACTGATTAAAATGATTGACTCATAATGAACCACCACCTGATTCGAATCCAAAACAAAAAAACAAAACCAAAATCAAATAATAGATCAACAAGCAAACATAATAACTTAACCAACAATGACTACCAACAGTCACTAATTATTCTATAAAAAATATATATGAGCATTTGATCATCAGACAATGAGAGAACTCGTATCATGTTTTCGACGAAATTAACAAAAAAAATCACAAGGATTGTATAAGAAGGGTTTTTACCAGAAGCAATTGAACAGAACTGATGAACTGCAGTACTACTCTCTCTCTCTCTCACTAGCACTGTGCGGCTTGAACCAATTGAGCAAAGGAGAGAGAGAGAGATGTGACTGGGAGAGGCACGGTTTGGTGCGTATAATTTGTGGTGGGGTGGGGTGGTTGTAATCTGGACGAAGAGAAGTGAGATTCCAAAGAAGGGATTACAGCCATATTAATTACCCTTCCAAACAAAAAACAATCGCCAATGATTTTGTGAGCCAGTCTATGCATCCTCGTCTCTCTCTGTCTCCTCTCTCTCTCTCTCTCTCTCTCTCTCTCTGATTAGATTTTGTAAATGTTCCAGCAAGGAGTACTCTCTCCCTCATCTACATTCCAACTTGTTACACTTTTGGCCAAGCTTCGAACTTCCAACTTCTTCTTTCCCTTTTTTGCGTCTATACCTCTGTCTACATTCAAACTTATTACACTTTTGGCCCTTGCACTTTTTCACAAACTTTTTGAGTCTTATTCTAGTTAACCCTTCGTTTTCATGGTAATCAAACTAATGGGTACTCTCTAAAGTTTCTATGCATTCAACTACATGTCTTGGAAGCACAAAATAATTGTGGTGATGATATATTTTAGTTTGGATGATTTGACGGTTGATATAGATATTTCGAGTTATAAATCAGATGGCCGTTATCATTCAATCATTGTTGTGCGTCGTATTCGTTTTAAGATGGGTAAAATGACCGCTATATCGTTTAATTTAATGTGTGAATTCATTTATGTGTAATATTCTCAATTTTGTCGTATTGAATTTGTTACTTATCAAAATGCTTATCTAGAATGGATAACTGGCCGCTAATACCGTTGTGTTTAATTTATGTTATTTTATACGTTGAGTTTGTTGTACACTATGGATAACTAACTGTTAATACTGTTGTGTTTTAGTTTTTGTCGTTTTAGGTATGCTTTTTGTATAATTTTGCTGATCTTGTCGTCATTAAGCTTTATCTCATCATTATTAAGCTTGTTGGCATTACCATGATTAAGCTTTATATTTGCAATGCTAACAGTCCGGTCATTTTTCTTATTATTTAATTGTAGACATCTACTTATCAAATCTTTAAAATTAATTAATCGGTATAATCGTCAAGTAGGTGCACTTCCTCTTATGCAGTTTAGGTAAAAAAAAGAGTACGATACTTGACAGTTGAAAAATTAACTTGAAAATGAATTTTCAAGTTAATTACGTACTTAAATATTTTTTGCACTTAACTTGATCGGATAGTCCTTGACGGCTTGGTGAAGCAAAAAATGGGTCAAGAAGGTGTAGCGGCGCTAATGTCAATTCATTACTCTGTTCCGTGTAAATTATTGGAAAAGAAGAATGTTTTGTTTTGTTTCTTTGTTTAATTTTTATTAATTATATTATATTCCAATAGTATTTTTTTTGCCATTCGATATACATCAGTGGGGCGTTAGAGGGGGAATTAGTGAGTTAGTACATAGGGGGTCTAGAAGCTATCCATAGCCCTAGACTCCAAATGTCTCTGCCGAAGCTCGAACCTGATCTCGCTTGTGGGAGAACCAAGAGATAACTGCTAGGCTTCAAGCCCTTGGTTGTATTCCAATAGTTTCAGATGATAAGATATTTTGTTTCAAGAAAAAGAAGAAATCCAATTTTAGGATCGGGAGGGAGGATGTCAAGATGTGAAATCCAGAGAAGAAATGAGAGAACATTGTTGAAGAAGGTGTTATTTTACGTATATGCTTTTTTCATGACAACCATTAGATATTTTCATCCTATCTCCACATAGGCTTGCTTTAAGTAGACAATGTTAATGGTCTCCTAGGATAAGTCAAATTGTGCTCAAACTAGTTTTTTTTTTTTTGTCATTCGTCAATCCTAATCTATTACATGGGGATGGGGAATGTAACTCGATCCCGGGATGCAGTGTGGGGCATCCAAGAGCTCTATTACATGAGCTAGCCACCACTTGCGCGCTCAAGCTAGTTCACATGCCTTGAGTTTAAAAAAGAAGGATATCTCACCTACCTTAAATGGCATGTAATCCAAAAATAAACGTTCTTTCTTGTTACTACTTCTCTCTCTCTCGAAATATCTCATGCAAACCGCCGCCTGGTTTTTTCCGCCTGGGGGGGGGGGGGAGTGACTCCTCCTCCTCCCCCCGGGCCCTCTCCCTCCCTTCTTTCACTTGGATGGATGAGGATAATGCTTTGAGAGGTTTGCCGCGTCATGGATCTCGACGGTCCGTCTTCTCCAGATCGTTTTTGGGACCGTGTTCTTGGCGATCATCCATTGGGGTTTCGGCCGGCGACGAGATCGGCGGTCGGTATGGTTTCTCGATGTATTATCTTCCCCCTTCCTATTTTTTTTTCTGACCCCCTTCATTAGACATCTATGCTTGCTGCAATCGTCACCGTTTTGTCTCCGGCAACATTGCATCTCAACTGTGTGGATCTGCTTCTGTTTCCCCGCCGGTTTTTCTCTTGGGTAAACCGGTTTTTTGGCCTAACGGCTAGGTGGTTCGGACTGAACCGTGGCATAGTCGGCGTTGGTCTCTCCCCGTGTGCATTGTTGGATGTTCCGGGTCTTGCCTAACGGCTTGGTGAGCTTCCGCGGCAACGGGTTTTCTTTGCGATCTGTTATCTTTCCGTTTGGGTGGCCAATGGTGGCTTGGTGGTGTACGGGAGATGTCTGATCGGTTGGTGGTGGTGGTGTCTGGTGTGGTGGTTGTCGGAGTGCGGGTGGTGGCTGGTTGTCTGCTGTGTAGATGTTTAATGTTTGGTTTAGGGTTTCTTGGGGTGTTGTGGGCTTTTTGCTCTTTGTTTGGGCCTCTTTGTAATATTTGGTATGCCATTTTTGGGCTAGGCCATTAGGTGTGTTGGGCTCGACCCATTGGGTGTTTTGGGCTTTGTCCCACTGGGTGTTCTTTTAATTTCTTCAATTTTGGTTGGAGTCCCCTCCCCTCTCCCCTTACTTGATGTACCATTTGTCAGGTTTCTTTAATAAAATTATTGCCGATCAAAAAATAAATAAATTATTATATGCTGCTTGTTGACACCAATTGATTCACACACACATGCACACACAAAAGGATAAACTACATTTTGGCATTACAATTACGGAAATGCTAAGGGGCGCACCATGGCACCGTTAATAATACGAAAAAGTACACTTGATGGGTGTGAGTGGAATTATAATTACAGAAATGCTAACGGGCGCACCATGACTGTCACACCATTAATTTTCAACACAAATAAATAAACACTTCTTCATTGAATTATTCTATAATTCCATACATAATTATCCAGACGCCAACTCCCATCATTCCAAGTTCATAACTTAACAACTACAAATCTAGATCGGATACCCATACCCTGTGATTAAAAAACATAAGTAAAGTAATTAAAGTTGTTACATTTGTCCCAAATGTCAAAAAATAAGTTCATGAGATAAGAAAATAAGTTTTCAAAGTACGCTTTTTATCCAACCCATGCACTCCAAGCAATCAAATCATGCGCCTGAGAGGTACTTGAAAATGATGGGGTGAGGTACACTATCCTAGTAGAGAAAACTTCTACCATTACTAAATGTAAATTGTCACACCCCAAAATGAGAAGTGACCGGCCAAGAACCACGAGCTCACGCAAAAATCAATATTCTTAAATTATCAAGACACTTTGATGCGATCCATACGACATCCTAAAATCTAGGAAGGACAGTCCTTGTCATTCAAACAAAGCCTGTTAGAGCTCGTACGGCATTTGTAAATTATTACCTTACGTACTAATACATGTCTGCACAACCACCCCAATCACTGCCAACTTGGCTTTGAGCCAGATACTTTAGCATAGCCTAAGTCGCAAGGCAAAGCATTCAAGTGCTCTTCACCTGGCAAATGCAACAGCTTTCCTCCTCCTATAGAGATCCCAAATTCGGCGATTGATGGCATCCTCTGGAGATCCCAAATAAAACAGCGTTCGTCCACCAGCCATTCCACCAAGATGGCTTCCTCGTTCAATCCGATTGCTGCATCTCCTATATCCTCACCCAAGGCCAGCAACTCCTAAATTCAGGTCCACTAATTGTGAGCCAAAAGTAAACAACACAAATAAGTACATCATAAGGAAAATAATGCAAATTTCTAAAGCTACCTCATAAGACATATCTTCAACATCAAGATGCATGTCTTCATATACATATCCAAGTCCTCGAGGTCCCATTTGTCAACCTCAAAGCCATGGAGAACTACGTCATCCTCCGAGTCCTCAAGGTTTACTTCGTCAACCTCAACCTCAGAGCCATGGAGAACTACGCCATCCTCTGAGTCCTCAAGGTTTCCTTCATCAACCTCTGGGCCATGAAGAACTAAATTGATCTGGCTTACCACACCATAAGTGAAAGCCACATGAAACCACAATGATGTCAAACCATATGAATTTCCACCATATTATGAAGTTGAGAAACAAAAAGATAATGAAGCATACCAAAAGTAGTTGTTCTTATTCAATAGCAGTAAATAATTGTTTGCTAAACATGAACATGACAACTCAATCAAGCTTCTACTCTACATTAGGAGAAGCAATATTCATAAGTTTATTTTATTTTTATTTTTTGGGTAAATCAGCTTTAAAAAAATTTCGGGAAGCCAAATTTAATACGTTTTCGTCAAAGATTAATTTGTACAAAATATATTATTAAGACACATTTAGGCCTGTCAATGGATCAGATTGGATCCAGATCTGAATCCGATTAGTTCAAATCTGGATCCGAATCCGATATCAACAAATCCGGTAATAGCAATCTGGAACCAGATCCGAAATTTCAGATATCCGATCCAATATTCATAAAATTGGTAATCAAAAGATAAAATAAACCAATTAAAAAATATACCTGATTGTTCGGCCCGGAGTGCCTTATGGATTTGGTTACACAATGCCACTCCCTGCGGTCCCACACTGGTACTACAAAGCAACAACATAAATCGATCGCATCATTTCCAAGACACGGTGAAGCAGCGTATGGAAAACAAGTATTCAGTACATAATAACATTTGATCCCATGCCCAAAGGATCACCATGAGAACAAGTACTTTTGAATGAGCATATAGATGATGATGATACCAAGATTAACACAAAGAGGTAACCCTAAATGCATACACAAGGAAAACTTGAGTTGCAGAAATCCAATACATCTTTTATTGAGCCAAATACAATGCAGCTGGATGAAAACTAAAGGTGAAGGACTTAAGGTCTTGAAGCAAAACCAAAAAGATTAAACCTTTTCAAAGAGAGAAGTTCTCATCAAACCTCGTATTCTGGTAAATCACTGATCCGATTCTCAGAAGACATGAATACCGCCATTTGTTCATCATCTTCATCTTCTTCTCTGATCAAACCATCCATCGTCGTCAAACAACGATTCTTTTGTGAGGTGTATAGCCGCCTTCGAAACAAGGTAGGTATATAGAGAAGGGTTATCTAGGGCAACACCTTGGATCTCATCATTTATGTTGAAACTACCTAATTGCCCCTTGCTATTTTCCCTTTTCGTTCTTTCCTTCATTATCCTTCTTTCAAGGGGTAGATTTTGTTAACTTTAAAACCTCTAGCGGATCCATGTGCCCAGCAAGGCAATAACGGACAAGATAAGAACACAATCCATTAACAATTAATATATTTGGTGAATATACAAGGTATTGCCGATAAATCAGTAGAGATAATAACAACAATTAAGATATAAAATAATTAAACTTAACATACTTTCTAATTCTGTATTCTTAGTTCCATGTGACTAGTTTGCATTTGTCTAGTCCGTTATCCCATCTCCACCTATCAAATTACATACAAAATCTCCAAAAGCCTTGGCCATGTTGCATTAGTATCTATTCTATGTTTAAAGTTGAGAGACGAGAAAGACATCTACAAGAGTATCATGAACGCACTCGTAGTCCAAAAAAATATAGTTGGCCAACAGGATCATTTTGAGTTGGCTTTGGAATTGCTGAATATTCTTGCATTATCACTATGCCAATCAAATCTGCACCTAAAGGTATGTAATAGGTTGGGACGGCACGGGCATACATGTTTGGAAGTGAGCTTGGCACGGCGTAGTACGGTGTGGGCCAACACTGGAAGGACACTTAAGTTGGACATGCTAGATTGGTACGTTGGGGCACGTAGCATGGGCTTGGTAAAGCACGAGCACCACAAGAGTACATGCATGACACAAGCACGAATGTATCTTTTCTATGTTATGTATAAACGAGATTGACTCACTACACTGAAGGCTAAATTATACAGGCACCCCTTCATCTATTGGCTTGTATCACTAACACCCATTCAACTCAAAAGTCGATCATGTCACCCCCTAATCTCTCCGTAAATGGTAATTACTAGCTCGGCTAACAGAAAGGCCAAATTGACCACTTAACCCTCACATAACATGTGTTGGTTCATTACGTTCCAATCTCTTTGTCTCTCTCTCTCTCTCTCTCATGTCCCATGCTGAGGCCGGTTGATCATCTCTAGTCATCTTCTCATATCATGTACTTGTTTGCTAGGTGCAGGATCGGCCCAGGGGTAAGCCAGCAAGCCCCCGGGCTGGGGCAACCAAAAAAAAAATCGTTGGTGGTACGTAAAATTCTTGTAGGGGGTGTCCGGTGAAAAACGTGAACTTACAGGAGTGTCCTGGTAAATAACCGTTAAATATAATAAAATTGCCTGAACTAACACGAAGTGCAATCTTGGTTTCGGCTGCCAACTGCTACTGTCAAATGCGGGTCGTGTTCGATTCCCAGCGCCTCTCTACCATTTTTACTTTTGGTCTCTCATAGCCCCTCCTTCTTTCCTCTTTTCATTTTTTAGCAGGCAAGGGCCCCTCCTACGCCTTTTATTTTTCTCTCTATTTTGTTATTTCTAACTCCATATTTTTTTCTCCCAATAAACAATATTCTGAAATCACTGTATAAGTGATATGTTCTTACATTTGATTAAAAAAAAGTTATCCAGATGGTGAAATTTTTTAAAAAAATCCTGCGAGCTAACACGATTTATTAACATTCACAAAAATTGCAGCTAAAATATGAGGATACTTTCTTTTTTTCTTCATAAAAAACACTTACATTTTGCCAATAAAAAACAAAACTTACAATCATATATTGTTGTGTTTATCTTTTATAGTTGTATCATTTTAGTTTAAAATTTGTAATAATATAATTTTATTTGAAGAAATCTTGACGATGTAGGAAGCACAATATTGAGAGTTTGTTTCAGGCCCCTAAAATCTTAGAACCACATAGCCGATTACAGTTCCTTCAGCAGAGAGGAGTTTTCTAAGTGGAAGTTGATAAAAACTTACCTTATATACGGAATGGTTCACACATGAGGGAGAGATTTGTTAGAACATGTGTGGAGGTTAAGTCACACATTGGAAAAATAGAAAAAGGGTTGGACCTTAATATACAATTGGATGACTCACCACTTATAGGCTTAGCCTTTTAAGTGGATATGGGTCATTTAATGTATACTGGGCCCAACGAATATGGTGGACTCCGTGGATACTCCCTAGAAGTTTGGGCCTTGCGCATGCCGGCGCAGCTGAAGCGATGGTGGGGATTGATGCATCACACAAACTCCCAACAACTTGGTATCAGAGCTAGGTCTTGGGTGGCCGCATCTCATGATGTGGTCAAATCTCTATTGCCCGAGCCAAATCTTCCGGTCTCATCAGTTCGTACCTCCACGTGCATCTAGGCTGCACGTGAGGGGGAGTGTTAAATCCCACATCGCCTATCTAGTACCTTCATACTACCACATATGAATGTACCGTGCGTATATACACATGATTTCGATCAAAAATTTATGTGCACTAAGAACATTGTTCCTTAATTTTTATAAAACATTAACAAAAAGAACATTCACCCTAGAAAAAATTTATGTATTTGTGTGGTTCCTGTAATAAGATTTTTGTGGTCAAATAAAAATGAAACTTTACAATTTTTTGTGGTTAGTTTTACTAATTTTGTGGCTTACTTTTAGGAATCTCGTAGCTTACATTTTTTAATTTTGTGGTAAAAAAGACAGCTCTAAGTTTATAAATTTTGTGGCTCACTTTGACGAATTTTTGTGGTGTTATTCTTGTTTATCGTGGTTCAAAATATGAATTTTGTGGCCTTTTATGGGATTGAGATTTTGTGGCTCAAAATACGTAAGGCATACTGCATCCTTTTTTGGGGTGTGTACCTTAGCCACTCTCTTCTGTTTGGAAGCTTCCTTACAAGAGTTCCAAAAACGTGAGCACCTTTTTTTTTTTTTTTTTTTTGAGGAGTCCAAAGATGGTTTGGTTGTTGCCTAGTTTGGTTTAATTTGTGGATTTTTTTGTGTCTTCATTCAAACAATTCATATTTGTTAGTTTAGCGTCAATTTTTGTAGATTATTGGTTCACATCGACATGAGAAATCTAGAAAATAAAAATTACATTTAAAATAGGAATATTTCTTTTCAATAAAGACAAAAATAATCCAAAAATCTGTCTGTTTTGGATTAGTTGTCTTTATTCAAAAAAAAATTAATTTTAATGTATTTTTTAATTTTTAGATTTCTCTCATCAAGACAACCAATAATCCACAACAAAGTGACACAAAATGAACAAATGCGAATTTTTTTTCAATGACAGATTATCCAAATGGAGTTTTAGGCCATACTAGGCCAGTTCACGTTCGAAAATTGTTTGGTGGTTAATATGCTTCAGGAGATTTCATGCTTCAGTCCACAGACGAGAACATATGTAAAACAAATATATGTAGAAAACAAACATGAACATAGGATTGACACGCCGTTTACCAATCTCAATCTTAATTCCGTCTCATTACCAATCCTATAGGGAAGAGCGCCACATCCGGACAACAATAGGGAAAATATCAGAGAACCAGTGAAGCTTTTCTATTTGAAGCTTTATATAGATAGAAGGTGAAAACTAAAACAAAAGTCTGTAGGAAGAAGTGAAGGAACAGAAACTAAAATCACGATCTGTAACATGAATCAACAAACGAGTACGAGAAATAGCAGCAATAACGTGATTCATACGAAACATCGTGAAAGGAAAAAGAAACAAGAAAACTTGGGTATCACCAAATTCTCTCTCCATGGACCACCCACGTTCGAATGGGTGGGAGACAGGTAGAAAAGGAGGTGCGATGGCATTACTTCCTGCATCTCTTACCATCAGAACTACATCCAAGTCGTGATTCCCATGGAGTACGAACTCGAGAGTCAAGTTTGCCTCCAACTAAAGGTATGGGTGGCTAATTCTTTACCCTTCCAGAGCCCAAGTTAGCCTAATGTATTTAGTAGCCTCTCCGCATATTCTTCAGGCATAGTCTTAATTAGCGGGAAACTCAGGACGACTAGAACATTCATGGATGCCAGATGAAGAGCTATTCTTGTAAAATTTTATGGAGGAGGAAATTCCCAGGAGAAGATATCTGGATGTATATATACCTAAAAACCATTCTAAGAGCTATGAACATTGGTGGAGTCCCTAAAATCAATAGTAGTTTTCGCGGTAGTTGGAGCGAGTCTCCTAAGAGTATTTCGCCCCATACTTCCAGGATTTCCAACCGATTCAATGTTTTGCTGGTCCAACCGAAGATCATCTTTGACCTCGCAAAATGGCTGCAAGAAGAGGACCGGTCATAGAAGGAAATTAGAGTTTATTCTTCGACGAGGCATCACGGCCAGAAGACTATTCTTCAGCCAAATTCCCAAAAATAGGTAAGTCTATGGTATCAATTCTGATGGAAACGAAATGCAGAGACGTTTAAAGGGGTCAACCAATAAATGTATTATCTTTCGTTTGGGTAGACAAGAGCCTCAGAAGTAATGCTCATCTCTCAAATAGCCACGGCAGCCCTTTTGCATAGTGGACAAGCATTCTTCTGCAAGAGCCAATGCTCGAGGCAAATGAAATGAAATTCATGCCTATAGTTGAGCTTTCCCAAGCTCCTCTCCCTCGACATAATTCTCCTGCAAACTGATTTAGCAAACAGAAGCATCCAGTTTATTAGGAAGCACTAAACAGTCTTAACTTAAGAAAAATGAGGCATGGAATAAGAAAAATTCCCACCCCTGAAAACATCCACATTACTAAATCTGGGAAAGCATATTGATTCAACTTACATATGCAAACATTTCGAAAGAAGAGAAAAAGTAGAAGCCCGGAATTAGTGAAATTTTCCCAAAACATCAATATTCTTAAATTATCTAGACACTTTGATGAGATCTGTAAGACATCCTAAAATCTAGAAAGGACAGTCCTTGTCATTCAAACAAAGCCTGTTAGAGCTTTTCCGGCATTTGTAAATTATTACCTAATGTACAAATATATGTCTGCAGTCTGCACAACCACGGCACTCACTGCCAACTTGGTTTGAGCCGGATAATTTAACATAGCCTAAGTCGTAAGACAGCATTCAAGTGCTCTTTACCTGGCAAATGCAACAGCGTTCCTCCTCCTCTGGAGATCCCAAGCTCGGCAATTGATAGCTATGCCGCCCTACTACCGCCAAGATGGCTTCCTCGTTCAATCCAATTTCTGCATCTCCAATATCCTCACCCAAGGCCAGCAACTCCTAAATTCAGGTCCACAAATTTGTGAGCCAAAAGAAAACAATACGAATATATCGAAAAATTATGCAAATTTCTAATGCTACCTCGTAAGACATGTCTTCAACATCAACATGCATGTCTTCATGTATGTAATCCTCATCCTCTGAGTCCTCAAGGTTTACTTCGTCAACCTCAACCTCAGAGCCATGGAGAACTACGTCATCCTCAGAGTCCTCAATGTTTCCTTCGTCAACCTCAGGGCCGTGGACAACTAAATTAATCTGGCCCAACACACCATAAGTGAAAGCCACATATGAAACCACAATGATGTCAAACCACATGAATTCACACCATATTATGAAGTTGAGAAGCAAAAGCATAATGAAGCATACCAAAAGTAGTTATTCTTACACAATAGCAGTAAATAATTGTTTGGTAAACATGAACATGACAACTCAATCAAGCTTCTTTTTTTTTTTTTGGGGGGGGGGGGTAAATCAGCTTTAAAAAAAAAATAAAATTGGGAAGGCAGATTTACTACATTTTCTTGAAAGATTAATTTGTACAAAGTTTATGATTAAGACACATGTAGGCCCGTCATGGACTGGATTGGATCCAGATCCAATTAGTTAAAATCCGGATCCGAATCCGACATCAACAATTCCGGTAACAGCAATCCGGAACCGTATCCAAAATTTTGGATATCCGATCCAATATTCATAAACTTGATAATAAAAAGATAAAATAAACCAATCCAAAAAGATACCTGACACTGCAAAGCAACAACATCAATCGATCGCAGCATTTCCAAGACACAGTGGAGCTGCTATTGGAAAAAAATGGTATTCAGGACATAATAACATTTGATCCCATGCCCAAAGGATAACCATGAGAACAAGTACTTTCAAACGAGCATATAGATGATGATGATACCGAGATTAACACAAAGATGTAACCCCTAGATGCATACACAAGGAAAACTTGAGTCACAGAAATTCCATACGTCTTTTATTCAGCCAAATATAATGCAGCTAGATAAAAACAAAAGGTGAAGGACTTAAGGTCTTGAAGCAAAAACCAAAAATATAAAACCCTTTCAAAGAGAAAAGTTCTCATCAAACCTCGTATTCTGGTAAATCGCTAATCCGATTCTTAGAAGACATGAACACCTCCATTTGTTCATCTTCATCTTCATCTTCTTCTCTGATCAAACTATCCATCGTCGTCAAACAACGATTCTTTTGCGAGTTGTATAGCCGCCTTCAAAACAAGGTAGGTATATATAGAAGGCATATCTAGGGCAACAAAATGGATCTCATCATTTATGTTGAAACTACCTAATTGCCCCTTGCTATTTTCCCTTTTCTATCTTTCCTTCATTATCCTTCTTTCAAGGGGGTAGATTTTGTTAACTTTACAAGCCTCTAGCGGATCCATGTGCCCAGCAAGGCAATAACGGACAAGATAAGAACACAATCCGTTAACAATTAATATCTTTGGTGAATATACAAACGTATTGACGATAAATCAGTATAGATGAAATAATTAAACTTAACATACTTTCTAATTCTGTATTCTTAGTTCCTTGTGACTAATTTGCATTTGTCTAGTCCGTTATCCATCTCCACTTATCAAATTACATACAAATCTCCAAAAGCCTTGGCCAAGTTGCATTAGTATTACTCTATGTTTAAAGTTGAGAGACTAGAAAGGCATCTAAGAGTATCATAAACGCACTCGTAGTCCCAAAAAAATTTAGTTGGCGAACGGGAGCATTTTGAGTTGGCTTTGGAATTGAAAAATATTCTTGCATTATCACTATGCCAATCAAATCTGCATCTAGAGGTATATAACGGGTCGTGTCGGCACGGGCATGGCATGTTCAGAAGTGAGCTTGGCACAGCGTAGTACGGTGTGGGCCAACACGGCAAGGACACTTAAGTGGGACATGCTAGGCCGGCACGTTGGGGCACGTAGCTTGGGCACGGTAAGGCACGAGCACCACAAGAGTACATGCATGACACAAGCATGAATGTATCATTTTGATGTTATGTATAAACAAGATGGACTCATTAAACTGAAGGCTAAATTACACAGACACCCCCTTCATCTATTGGCTTGTATCACTAATACCCACTCAACTCAAAAGTCACAATGTCACCCCCTAATCTCTCCGTAATTGGTAGTTACTAGCTCGGCTGATGGGAAGGCCAAATTGATCACTTAACCCTCACATAACATGTGTTGGTTCATTCTCTCTCTCTCTCTCTCTCTCTCTCTCTCTCTCATGTCCATGGCGACGTTGATCATCTCTATTCATCTCCTCAGATCATGTACTTGTCTGCTAGGTGTAGAACCGGCCTAGGGTAAGCCCAACAAGCCTCGGGGCAACCAGGTTAAAAAAATCATAGGTTATATTTAAATATAATAAAGTTGCCTGAAATAACACGAAGTACAATCTTGGTTTGGCTGTCAACTGCTCTGTCAAATATCCATGCAGGTCGCATTCAAATCCCTGCACCTCCCTACCATTTTTACTTTTGGTCTCTCATAGGCCCCTCCCTCTTTCCCCTTCTCTTTTATTAGCAGGCAGGGTCCTCTCGGGCGTGCTTTTGGGCCGGGCTTATGGGGCTCATGCTTCACTCACCAAGCCCAAGCCCAGCCCATACACTATTTGGGCTGGGCTAGCCCGCCGCTTGACTGGCTCAAGCCGGGCGGGCTTTGTGAGGGCTTCAGGTTTGCAGGCCAAATGATGACCCTGCCCAATGCATTGTTGCAATTTATGAAGCCACCCATATTAACTCTCAAACAGGTATGATTGACCATTCTATAAAATTTGATGGTATATATGCAGGTCGTTTGTGCAAATACTACTTTGGCATGCATAACGTGCTCATATCATCACAGTTCCATTATCCTTCAAGAGCTGACTGATTAAGTGCATTAGATAGATTTTGTTGTGCATTGAAATACTTGCCTATGTAAAGCATATTGCCATTCAATTGATAGGTGCACATAGTGCATGAACATTCTCTTCCGGCATTTTCCAAAAGAGAGATTCGACCGCCGAATTCAATCTCTCGTCCACATACCCTATCACCAGAGCAGTCCAATAATCAACATTGCTTTTCGGCATCGAACACTTTCCGCCACTTTCATCATCCTGTGCTTCAAGAAAAAATGTTCCCACTCGGGCGTTTTATCAAGCAGGAGTCGGGCATTCAACATAAGTTTCTCTTCCTATTTAACTTAATGACGCAAATTCTCAAATGGCTGTCACGAAATTTCTCTTCATATTTAACCCATTGCCCAGATTGAATTACCTAACATTGGTTGAAATGGATTAAACCCAGCATCAATTTCATTTCATGAGTTTCAAAAAGCCCAGGATCCCCAATCCCAATCGCAAATGGAGAAGATAAGGAGCGGAGAGAGAAGGGTTGTTAGTGTTTGGAGGTGGCAGTGGCGATGAACAACGGTAGGTCGTGGTTCAGCTGGGCTGGATCCAAGGGAAGGCTATAATGCTCTGTTTGAAACTCAGGAGAGGCGAGGGAAAAGAAAAGAAAAGAAAAGAAAATGAGAGGAAAATAGGAGGAGAATTTCACTATTCATAATTCCAAACTTCATTTTTTATCCTCTCAAGCCTGTATTTTGTTTTTTTTTGTCTCTATTTCGTCCTTAACGTATAGATTAAACTTCTTTTAAGTTCATTAACTTTTCAAATCGCTATTCACTCGGTTTTTAATTTTCACACTCTCCGATCTATTTACTATGACAAATGACCGTGATTCGTGATTGTTCTCTTACTATGGTCAGCCAGGTCAGGGGCGAATATATATGGGGCACACGGGTCACGTGACCCCCCTGGATTTCGAGAAACTTTTTTTTTTTTTGTGTTTGTAAAACATCCGAACCATTCAATAACCATAAAATATTTTTTCGATTGGTCTTATAAAAAATCAGGGCAATCGGATAATTACACATACTTGATCGAACCTTTCAAATTTTCATTCAGAATTTAGGACCCTAAGTACCGAATGAATTTGGAAGAAAAGTTTGATGATTATGTGCTCGTCAGATGGTTTTGCGTGTTTGGTTCGTTTTTTCCTCCTGGGTTGCCAATGGTGGCGTGGTGTGGCGTGGAGGTATCATTCCAATGGTGGTGGTTGGTGTTTCTGTCTGATCCAGGTGGACGAAGGAGGGCAGTGGCGGTTTGGGGTGCACAGTTTTGTTTTAGGTTTAGGGTTTCTTTGGGTTGTGTAAATTGTTTTGATCTGGGCTTTTTAGGCCCACTTTGGGGTTGTGCTTTTATTGTTTTATCTAGGTTTTCTGGCCTTTGGATGTACTGGGCTTTGTCCCTATGAGGTTGGGCTTGTCCCATTTGGCTATATTTGTCTAACGATCCGTTGGACTCCCTTCCCCTTAATAAATGTTATTTTTGCCGATAAAAAAAAATAAAATTATGTGCCCGTTATCCCTCTGATCTTAATTGTACATATTGTAGGGTTTGTTAAGAAGAGCATTCGTTTAAAAATTATCTTGAAAGGTTCGACCAAGTACTTATAATTGCATTAGAATATAGCATATTTGAACAAATTTGTAGAGTATTAAAATAAAAAAGTTGCTGAAAGATAATTAATCATTTCTCTATCGTTGTCGGTTTAATTCTTTTATCTTTCCCATAAGTATCTCTTACAAATCTACAATATCAGAGACTTAATTATAAGTTCGATTAATCTTTGATTTAGAGGTTTTGCCCATTATTTTACTGCATAATTTGTAGTCACTATAAGCATATTGGACTGTGAATTTTTTTAGGAATTGATATTGACACTTCCCTTTTTGATATTGGCACTCCCTTTTTTTGTCTCTATTAGGTGAAGTCCCTAAACTACCCTTGTACTTTATAACTACATTTATCCCTTGCTATCAAAATGACTGAAATAACCCTGTTATTTAGGGACTTCACCAACACATGTAGAATCAGAATTAGTAATACCATGTACCCAAGATTCAACCAGATAAAATATGTAAGCAAGATTCAACCAGATAAACGATGTACCCAAGATTCATCATCAAACTTGGTGCCTGCACATTCCTGTTCATTACATGCACCATCAGAAAATTAAGCTCCATAAAACAATCAAAAAATCTCATTAGTTCATACAATCTCAGATAGATCACCAAATTCTATTGCTAATTGCCCTGTAATAATTTTTTAAACTAGTAATTCTTGCAAAAAGTAGAAGCTTCTTCATCTAATTTGTGCGCCGCCAAAAAAAAATTTCAGCACCTCCACGATAATTATCTCCACCACACTTACAACTCAATCTCAGATTCGGCTGCAAGAAAGTAGTTAGAGACGTATATGAGTACATAAGAATTGTTCGAAAAAACATGGATTAGTCAAGTAAAATATGTTAAATTTCATGAAAGAGAATAAAAAAGATAATAGAATATTTAAAGTGATTGTTGGTTAGCCAAGACAAAATGAGGGTCCAAGCTATTGATTTCATCCTTGCGTGGGCAAGTGCGGATATTATGTCCAACACGATGGCAATCACCACATGTAGTGGCCCAAATTATGTTTTCCTCAAAAGGCCTAACAGACCAACGTCCATACAAGCCTCAGGCGCTAGGCGGACTCATCCGCTAGGCGCTAGGCGGCCTCGTCCGTACGAGGGACTGGTCCGCTAGGCGCTAGGCGGGCTCATCCATCCGAGGGACTGGTCCGTTAGGCGCTAGGCGGACTCATCCGCTAGGCGCTAGGCAGCCTCATCCGTCCAAGGGACTCATCCGCTAGGCGAACTCATACGCTAGGACAAGGCGGGCTCATCCGTCCGAGGGACTGGTCCGCTAGGCGAACTCATCCGTCTGAGGGACTCGTCCGCTAGGCGCTAGGCAGACTCATCCCTAGGCGCTAGGCGGATTCATCCGTCCGAGGGACTCGTCCGCCAGGCGCTAGGCGGACTCATCCGTCTGAGGGACTCACTCGCTAGGCGGACTCATCCGCTAGGCACTAGGAGAACTCATCCGCTAGGCGCTAGACGGCCTCATCCGTCCGAGGGACTCGTCCGCTAGGCGGATTCATCGGCCAGGTATAGCCGAGCACTTGGCCGAACCGAGCACTCTTGGCCGAGCCAAGCTGACTCTACCGAACCGGTGGATTCTGAGGGTTGCTATCACGCGTGCCTAACATATAAGGTGTGACATTAGGTGGCATGTGTCAGGCGGCATGTCAGATGGTGTGCTGCAAAAGTTGTGACGGGACAGGAGTGACATCAGCCGAAGCGACTGGCCTGCAAGCGTTCTGGCAGACCACGTGACGCGCCTAGGGAATCGACGACGCGTGAGGCGCGCGGAGAGCTTGGAGCCCAAACAACTCCTTGCCTATAAAAGTCAGACTCCCCCTACCTGAAGGAGGAGGAGTTTGGACACAATACTTAGCCCTTCTCTCTCACTTTCTCTCTCTACATATGTTCCTCTCTATATTTCCGGGCTAGGCGCTAACGCGGTTGTTCAGTGTACAGGTATTCTTCTCAGGCGAGCTCCCTAGGCTAGGTGGAGCGCTAGGCGGAATGGCTCAGGCGGAGCCCCTACGCACCTAGCCGAAGGCCCATGCGAGGTTCATCATAGCCCGTCGGCTAGGCAAGAGCGCTCAGGTGGAGCGCTAGGCGAAAGAGCGTCTAGGAGGAAGGGCTCAGGCGGAGCCCCTACGCGCCTAGCCGAAGGCCCATGCGAGGTTCATCCTAGCCCGTCGGCTAGGTAAGAGCGCTCAGGTGGAGCGCTAGGCGAAAGAGCGTCCAGGCAGAAGGGCTCAGGCGGAGCCCCTACGCGCCTAGCCGAAGGCCCAATGCGAGGTTCATCCTAGCCCGTCGGCTAGGCAAGAGCGCTAGGCGAAAGAGTGTCCAGGCGGAAGGGCTCAAGCGGAGCCCGTACGCGCCTAGCTAAAGGCCCAATGCGAGGTTCATCCTAGCCCGTCAGCTAGGCAAGAGCACTCAGGTGGAGCGCTAGGCGAAAGAGCGTCCAAGCGGAGCGCTTGGCGGAAGGGCTTAGGCGGAGCCCCTATTCACCTAGCCGAAGGCCCCAAGCGAGGTCTGTCCTAGCCCGTCGGCTAGGCAAGAGCGCTCGGGTGGAGCTCTAGGTGAAAGGGCTCAGGTGGAGCCCTTACACGGCTCAAGAGGTTTACGGAAGGTTCACCCCAAAATCGATAGTCCCGCACCACATTTTCGGATCTTTTGTGCAATCTCATAAGCTAAAGGATGACGAGTGGTTGAGCTATCTCCCTTTCTTTTCTTTGAATTCAATGGGCGTCCTTTGTTGGGTTGAAGGTTAGGTTCAAGAGTCAACGAAATGTGAGCGTCAACAAATTGAGAAATTTGTTTATGGCTATCTTCCTTTTGAGCAAGAGGCATGTTTTTGTATTTATCATGGAAATCCTTGAGAAGGCATTCAATTTCACCATCATCATCCATTGTTTAACTTGTAAATAAGAGAGTGATTGGGAAAGAGAAGGGGATAAAGAAGGAAACTTGTGAATGGTAGAACTGTAGAAGATGAATCGAAAGGCCAGTAGAAACGAATAAGCACTCTTATTCTCTCTCTCTCTCTCTCTCTCTCTCTCTCTCTCCAACATAACGTTTTGGAATGAATTTTTTTTCCCCTTCTTTTTCCGTTGCTTTAACAAAAGGGTTAGTCTGGTCATTTTGATAAGAAGACATAAATATAATTATAAAATACAAGGGTAGTTTAGTAACTTCACAAAAAGGAAGTGTCAATATCAAAAAGGGGAGTGCTAATATCAATTCCCATTTTTTTTCGAAGTTATGCTTAAAAGGTGACCCTGTATGGATTTTCTGGATTTGCCACTTACTGTGGTCCACATTGATACTCATTATCATCCTCCAATTTAATCGTTAATGAAAAAATTTGCCACCCTTACTATGACATGCAAATTATGTTTTTTTTTTATCAATAGTTGTTTATACTGTAGTTGAGAATAATAATTTTTTTGATATTTAAAAGATCCTTGTAGCTTTCTTCAAGTAAATAGACGAGGAATCTCATTACATTAAGGCTCAATTTGGATGACAGTAATCTCAAGGGGGACTGAGAATATGATTCCTTCTACCCATGATTCCAATGTTTGGAACTGACAGGAACGAGAATGTGATGCCAGACTTTTCTGATTCCAACGTTTGGCAGAGACACGAATAGCAATGTGATTCCTAGTAACATAATCAACCAGGAATCACATTAATAGACTGGGTGGGAATCTGGTCCCTCCCTTACCCCATGGGAATCTCAGATTCCTGGATCATTCATTAAGAAAAAAGTTGACTTTAATAAATTTCCAAAATAATTGTTTCCCGTGTGAGATTACTGAATTAATCCAAACACTGAAATGCAATTCCTCCAGGTATCAAATTCCTAGGAATTTGATTCCTAGTAATCATATTCCTATTCCTACCCAAGAAAATTCCCAGGAATTTGATTCCCGATAATCATATTCCTATTCCTACTCAAGATTCCGGTTATCCAAACACAGCTTGCCACTTTTTTTTTGTTCAATTTTTTTTACATTTGTTCATTTTGCTTCAAATTTTGTGGATTTTTTTATTTATAAAAATTCTGATGAACCCTCAAATTTTTTTGAAAAAATCCAAAAAAAAAAAAAAAAGAGTTAGAAAAAAATTCAATGATATATTAAGTAGTATAAATTTTCAAGAAGCAACCATGTAATCAAAAGGTCATTGCCTACCAACAAACATACAATGCTTGGATCAGCTCCAAATTCAACAATGTGCAACCATCTACAACTCCTAAATCTAAATGGGAAGAGAAAGTGAAAAAGAGATTAGGAAAATGAAAGGTATCAGTACATCAAAGCAAAATGGGATACATGAAACCTGCTACACCCGTGACAGTCAAAACCCCTTACTTACACCCACAAACTACAATATGGTTGTCGTTGAGCCGTCTTCGCATTTTGCAGGCTGAAATGAATTGAATTTAATACATTAAGGGTCATGCTGGGATATGTTGCATTGAGTTTGGCACATACTCTTTCAAGTCTTAAAGGCGGAATGGAATACATTAGTATTGTTTGATGTGGATTATTTGATTATTCAGTCATACTGGCATAGCACCTTGAGGGCTTTTCAATCCACAACGAATGGATATCGTCGCTTCCAGAACTACCAGACTTGGCATATCAGAATAAGTTAACACAAGAAAAAGCTAATGGGATTACGAGAAACCTCTGGTTTATGGGTTATTATTTTAGTTTTTGCACATAGTAAGTACTAATGAGATAAGCCATGAGATACATGAGTAAATATTACCCTGCAGTCAACTTTACTCCCAATTCATTGTAACGCACTTTAATATCTCCTTTGATTTCAGAACAATGTGATGGTATATGTTTTCGTCATAATCTCAACTCTAACTCTCTAAGCATAAGAATTCTAGTGGACAAAACCGCTCCCAAAAGGACAAATATACATACAGTATACCTGTATGGCTATTCAACAAAACCTAAAAAAGTAGGCTATGATACGGTGATGGCACTAGGTACAAATAAAATGAAATGCACTACTAGAATTCACTTGGCTGTATCAAGCAGTCAATACATGACGAAAAGCAAGCTAAAGAAAAGTTATTATTACCATATTTCAATGAATGTCCAACTTTTTATTTCCTAGGGCAGCTGTTACTACTTTCATTTTTATTTGACTTTTCCTTTTCCACCCACATTACTATCTTTCAAAAATTCCATTATTCCCAATTGTCTCCAACATGTATTCTTGCTATATCCTTCCCATATCCCCGCCCTACCCGAAGTTGAAACACGGAAGAGTGACTTTCGGACACTTTAGACATATCATATATGTATCATACACTTCTTTTTTGGAAAGGCTTATCATATACTTCAATGTGGCATTTTTTGGAGCAACCGAGCATCATAGTTTTTCCAAAACTAGCATGCCAGTTGGCCAAGTTTGGTGGCATTAAAGAACCGGTCACATAGTCTACAAATAATTGACAAATGCCCCATCCTTCTTTAACTCGCAGAAGAAACAAGAGAACATGTGGAAATTTGAAATTTTTACTATATGGTAGGCAGAAACCATACCTGCATTTGCATGAGAACATTCTCCATTTCAGATTCCTGAAATTTTCGTAAGCACAAAGGATGCGGTACATTTAATACTAGTAGATGACATAATAGAACAAGTTATAATTTGTCTGCAAATGGAACACAACATTAAATTTAAAGTGGGGAAAAATACTATAGAAATAGCCCAATACCTGTTCATGCAGCGCTTCTTGCAACTGAGATGCCAGAGTTTTCCTTTTTGCTTCAACCACCTTAAGTTTCTCAACTGATTCTTTCAAAACATTTTCTTCCCATTCCAAATCTTTGGACAAAGTTTTCCGCTTTGGATCCTTAGCTGGATAACAAACAAACAAAAGGTAAGTGTAACCCAAAGATGGAGATCCTCACCATAGCGCATAGAAACACTCAAAGGAGACAAAACAGAACAAGAACACCAACAATTCATTTAAGGCAACCAGTTTTCATAAGTGGCAATCTGACTTTTGAGTTATTCTTATCCCTACCTTTGCTACAGGTCAGATCAATTTCTTCCTCCATCTTCCTTACTCTTTGGATAGCCGATCTGCATTTACTCATTTCCTCGTCCTCACTTTATGTTCACTGTCTACCAATTGAAATGCAGAAACTATTTTTTCTGCTGAGCTTCCAATGTACAATTTCTAGTTTCAAAAGCAAATGCATGATGAGCCATGTACCGAAGACAAGCATAAAATGAAAGAGACATAATTTAATTTTAATTACAAGAACTACAGCCACACACGCCTTAATTCATAGAATGAAGTAAAAAAGAGGTCGCAAAAAGCATGATTCTAGAGTTCTGACCGTTTTAATGTAGTGTGAGCTCCTTCGTACAGTACTCACAGACCGTGAACGCTTTCTGCTGAAGTCCAATGGTGGAGGTGATTGTTCTCCAAGCATCAAATCTTTCAGACCACGTGCAAAGGATCCAAAAACTTTCCTCACTTCCCATATACTAACCTATCAAGTAATAAAGCACTACTTAAATAGATCTTGTCAATATTCTAAGCTTTTAAAGGAAACGGTGTAACCCTATGATCTGTAACCGAGACACACCAGCATTTGAATATTGGCAGCTTATGAATAACAAAGTAGATTTGTTTATTGGAACCATAAACTTCCATTAGAGTGTGAATATATTGGGTATCTTTTGTATATCGTTTGTATCTTTTATATTAGGCATGCGAGTGAATATCACGATCATATCTTTTTTGTATCTTCTAATTTAGGTAGCGATTGGTAGATAGATATTTGCTTAACGTAGATTCTCTAGTCTAGGTTTTCTATTTAAGAGCTTTATGAGCATTGTAATATTCATTCAGAATTAATATAGATTAAGTTTCTTTCACCTCAGTCTTTCGTCTCTGAAACTTACATGGTATCAAAGCAGGTTAACCTAACCTGACCGAAACTCAGTCGCTGCTTCTTTTACCTTTGGTCGATACCTCTCTCTTTCTCTGACATCTCGGAAAACCCTATTCTCTCTTCCATACAATCTCTGTTTCAGTATATCTCAGAAAACCCGAGCAAAAGAATATGTAACGGAACGAGGTACCCTTGTGAAATTTTAGTCAGAGAACTTGGAAATGCAAATTAAATCTCAGAAAAAGGGGAGAGAGAGAGAGAGAGAGAGAGGAGGCTGCTAGAAGATACAATGAAAAGCTAATTTAACACATGCCAAAAAGTTTAATAGGGCCGTAATATTTCAAATCTACTGATGGACAACAACCAGGCCTCCTAAGATTGCTATCTTGGTTTGTGCAAAAAGATAGATGCCTTTATCTATCTAACGCAGTGGAATCATATCATACCAATTTGTTTATCTTTATATATATATCTTAACTGAAGCAATATGAGCATCACACCAAATATATTGAAGGGAAAATTTCAAATGCCCACAAACTTTATACTCAATGTCTCATAGCCTCCCAAACTTTAATTTATTTCAATTTAACTCCCAAACTTCAACTCCGTTATTCAAAATGACTCCTTCCGTCTGAATCCGTTACCACACTAACGGTAAATGATGAGGTGGAGGTTAACGGAATGTAAAATCTATTAGTGGGGGCACAACCACCCCAAAACGACGTAGTTTTGGGGCTGCCCATGGAAAAAAATAAAATAAAATCAGTCTCTCTCTCTCTCTCCCTTGAAAACCCACCTCCCTCCTCCAACAGTGAATCATCTCTCCTCCTCCCCTGCTTCGCCACAGCCCCACACGATGGCGCCGTCACCAGACCGACTCCTCCCCAATTGCTTACACGCCCCTGTGGCAATGACAAACAACAAGAATAAGGAAGGTGGGTTTTGGAGGGAGAGAGATTACGTTTGCATTTGAAACTTGGAAAACGGACATCTTCGGCAAGAATATTATGTAATCCTACTCTTATTTATTCATAAGGGTTCAAAAATGTTAACAATACGCATTTAGTGAAACACGGTAACCACATACAATATCAACAAATTAGTTGTGAAATGGGTCGTCGTTCAACTAAGATCACTTACTATGTAATTTGGCAAATAATCAACAGCCAAAACCTTTCAATCGAAATCAAGATGACTCACTATGCAATTGAGGATACAATTAACAACTAAAAACCTCTCAATGGGCTTTCAATTGGGCTTAATATGATTGATTGTGGGCATTCTCCTAAGAGTAATAAAAATGAAAAATCAAAATGTACCGAATAATGCAAGAATTAAACAAGACCCATAAGCATAAAAGTCAAGAAATTCATACAATTCGACCCCGTTTGATTATTCGACGGTCCACCATCGACTTGGCCGGTCTTGGCAAATCTAGAGAGGGGTATTCTTCGTCTTTACGAAAAATGAAGGAACTTGAAGAATCGAGATGGTGGTGGGTTCATCAGTTGAATGTTTGAACCGGAGACGGGTTTGGTTGGGGTGAGCGAAGAGATTTGAGGAGGAAGAGATGTACAAGAGCATGGAGAGAGAGATGATGAGAGCCAAGGTTGTGGGTACAAAGAATAAACCTCTGAATGAATCTGAGACTCGTCGACGAGAGAGAGAGAGAGAGAGAGTAGAGTAACAGCAGTGAACGAGCCATAGAGAAAAACATTTCACTACGGATTCTATGATTCGCTGTGGCGAAGCAGGGGAGGAGGGAGGTGGGTTTTGGAGGGAGAGAGATTAGGGGAGGGGAGAGAGAGAGAAAGGGAGAGAGGGAGACTAATTTTATGTTTTTTTTTCGGGGCTTTTTTTTCCATGGGCTGCCCCAAAACTACGTCGTTTTGGGGTGGTTGTACCCACACTAACAGTTTTTACACTCTGTTAATCTCCACTTCTTCATTTTCCGTTAGTGAGGTAATGGATTCAAACGAAAGGAGTCATTTTGAATAACGGAGTTAAATTGAAATAAGTTAAAGTTTGGGAGGCTATGAGACATTGAGTGTAAAGTTTGGAGGCATTTTGAAATTTTCCATATATTGAAACATCAAAGTGAAAATAACTCTTTGGATGTTCACTAATCTCATATCATATGTTTTTCCAATCTACCCAATCTCCAAAGCAAATGAAAAGGTCATACCAGTCTAGAAACCACATTCTCCCATGATCATTGCCTTTTTCAATGATATCTTTGAGCGTTCCTGGAAGTACTTTCGAAATTCACTGACGAATTCATTTCCAGTATGCTATTCTGAAGGGTGTCATTCACAAGATACAGAAGGGAAATTTTTTTGGCGAGTTTTATCAATCAACAAATAGTGGTAGGATCTGGACAAAAAGTACGAACCGTTAAAGCTAAGGTTTAGAGTGGGACGAAACAGCAGCGAAAGAATTACAAACATAGACCACAAGCTTACATGTTATCACATAGACAATCAACGAAATCACCTTATCTACTAGTGGGTCTTGTAAATCAATTCACACTAGTTCGCAACCATAATTTTTATCATACGCATAGGCGAAGCTATCCCAAAAGGCCCAAACCCAGTAGGTATAGGGAGATTATCATAAGCTTATAGATCTGGAAATATATGGAAATGAAGGACCGAGGGAAACTATCACCTCACAACTTGAGCAGATGCATAGATCTGGAAGCAAAAAAAAAAATGGTATTCAGGACACCTATAACATTGCGATCCCACCCCCAAAGGCCTACCATTAGAACAATTATAGCCCAATCTGTTGAGGGAACAACAAAAAAATCATGCACTTTTGAACGAAGCATGGAGACAATGATGACAAATAACTTAATGCAAAGATATGATCCTAGATGCATACAAAACGGAATACTTAGATTGCAGAACAAATGCATCTCAAACCAGTAAAAGAATAAGAGTTTTACTCTACAAATCTAATGCAGCTATACAAAAAATAAAGGTGAATGACTCAAGATCTTGAAGCGCAAAACCAAAAGAGTAACCCATTTCAAATAGAAAAGTTGTCATCAAACCTCTCAAATTCTGGTAAATCGCTGATCCGATTCTCAAAAGACATGAACATCTCCATATCTTTCCCATCTTCATCTTCATCTTCTTCTTTGACCGAACTGTCCATCATTGTCAATGAAGGATTATTGTGTAAGAGGTATAGCCGCCTTTGAAACAAGTTGGATATATATAGAAGGCATATCTAGGGCAACATTGAGGTATAGCCGCCTTTGAAACAAGTTGGACAAAAGGCATATCTAGGGAAACACTACGGATCTCTACAATTCTGTTGAAACTACCAAATTGCCCATCATGTTTTTTCCCCTTTCCCTATTTGTATTCCTTCATTAATGGGGTAGATTTTGTTGACTATGTACTCGGTGAGGCAATAACAACCAGGGTACGAACACAATCCATGACCATTAATTTACTGGGTGCATATAAAACTGACGGTATTGAAGATAAATGAGTAGAGAGTTTGGTGGCAATAAAGAAACAGGACCAATTAAGTACCAACGTGGTCTAAAAGAGTATCTTAATACTATTTTTCTTTTTGATCAAAGTATTACCTTTGTTCAGGTATATAAAAATAAAAAATAAAAAAAAACCTCATATTTGTTTATTTTTTTTATGTATCTTTAGAGCCACAACAAAACTACAAACTTGCACTTGCATGAGATAAACAGAATATTTTATCAATTGAAACATGAAAAAAGTAATTCTCCTCTAACATATCCAAGCGGACCAAGCCTATGCTAATCAAACAATCACAATCACTCTTTCTCCCTCATAACCTTTTTATATGAGCGTGAGATGGGCAAGAAAATTTCCAAAAGTATGTTTTTCGAAGGAAAAGTAGGGACATTTAGTATCTATTTAGTGGGCTAGAGTGGGTGGTCTTTTGGGCCGGGCTTCAATCACAAAGCCGAGCCAAGCCCCATACATTATTCGAGCTGGGTTAGCCCGCCCGCTTAACTTGCTTGGGCCGGGCTAAAGGCGGGCTTCGGGCTCGTTGGCAAAATGATGACCCTGCCCAATGCGATGTTCCAATTTATGAAGCCACCCTATCAACTCTCAAACATTTTGTGAGTGACCATTCACTAAAATTTACTAGTATGCAGATCGTTGAAACTTGAAAGGGTTCTTAAAAGGCAGACGCCGCAAAACAAACCAATGTAGGTTGGACACTTTGGAAGGCTAGTAATGGGTTCGACTAATTTAAAGGGCAATTCCTACTGTCGGGTTACCTAGAAAGTAAGTTACCAGGTAAAATTTGGGTGATGTTCAACCCCACTAAATTGATAATCAGAATATATAAGATGCAAGAAGTCTTTAGAGAAACAACCATCCAAACAGAGGATGGCCATCCTAATTGATGAGTTCATACAAAATTTGATTGTGATCTTTCTTCAATAGCTAGGGATCATATCAGGGGTAACAACGTGAAGTCTAACAAAACTACAGGAATCAATAGCATCTATTGAGAACCTCAAATCCCTAAACTTTATGCCTTTATGGTTATGTAAATAAACAGGAACACTTTAGGATCTCTAGCGAGCAAACCCTTCCCTTGCTCGATCTGCAAATGCGTCTTTAGTATAGGTTCTACTACCGCATAGCATCGAAACTTGGTAAAATTTCCCGCGTCGGAAGGTTAGATTTCTTTTTTTTTTTTTTTTTATGATAAATAGAGATTTCCCGTTCTTAGAATATAACAAAAAAAATAGTCCAATTATCAGAGGAAAGAATCGAGACAAGCTAAGGCACAAGAATTACATCTTGTTATCCATAATCCCAAAAGTACTCACTCACTTGTAGGCTGAATCCTTGATCAGTTAAAAAAAGTCATTTTCAGCAGATTTTTTCATCTAAATTGTATCGATTACATTTGATTGTCTGTATCACACAATGCATCAATCCAAATTACGAAAATATTCACTTTTGACAACGTATCATAGCCATACCCGTATTTTAAGTATTCTATCTTTGATACTTTGACCAAGTATGTGTACAGTACGTGAATGATTGCAACAAGATTCAAGTGTGTGATTCAGGCGAAGAGTTTAGTGTTAGTTGAGGAGGGGTCAGGCGTACCGGAATTAGTGGGAAAGGTGTGAGTGCAGAGATCGATGGAGGCGGCGACGGCCGTGGATCCCCGGCGAGAATAATTTTGCCCGGACCTTTTGTTCTCACCTCCATTCCCTCTATCGGTTTTCACAACACGATTTTCATAAAACGTGTTTTCGAAACACGACTTCCGAGGTCGTGATTGGGAACCACGTTTTCCCACTTACAATATTTTCTCCGTGCAAGCGATTTTGGGGGCGAATACTGGAAAACAATCTTTGATTATTGGGTGCTACCTCGTTCCTGTCATCTGCTCTCTCTGTCGAAATTGAATGAGTTGGGTTGATTCAATTTAAGGGGACATTGTTGAGTTAGGTTTCTTCTATATGTATGTAAACACCCACCTTCCTATGTGGGATCCCACACTTTAACTCTCATTTCCGGATCAAATTCCAATGATCCGAACCGTTCAATGTGTTTAAAACATATTTTTAAGGGTCTATGTGAGGATTGGTAAAAAAAAAAAAAAAACCCGGAAGAGTTTCATCTGAGCAGTTTTTCATAACATATATACCTACGGTTTGTATGAAAAACTGTTCGGATCAAGCCTTTCCGAGTATTTATAATGAATCTTCGCGTTGGCCGAATGCACAGCACTCGGGTGAACAGCATCTACCCGGGTTCCCAATTTTGACCTCTACAGCCTTTTTGTAAGTTAGATAAAAATAGGTGGATTGCTTATCCCAGGACTAGCAACCTATTTATGGGTTTTTTCCAGGTCTACTTCCAACAGGCTTGGCTAGTTGAACGCGTAATTCCAACAGTTGATAACTGCAACGGATAGTTGAACGGGTAATTCCAACAGTTTTTTCCAGGTCTACTTCCGACGTTGGATCAACACATTCCAAAAGAAGTGGTGTGTCCTATCTACAAATCTATTTGGATCAACACACTTGTGTGGATAGTTGCGACTCAGTAACGCAACTTGAAGCGGTTTTATTTTTCAGATTCGAAGCGACGTTCCAAAATCATTTCGATGGTGCCAGCACTTATTTCCAACATTTTGGAGGTTTTTGAGAGACGCTTACACGTGATAGGGAGAAGATGAAGTCCATAAACATGGGTTCTTACCTCCTTGAGCGAAAAATTTGAACACAGAGAAAGATTTGAGTGATTCTTGGGTAGATCTTGAAGTTTGATGGAGGGTTGATGTTGAGACCAAGAGATTTAGGAGAGAAGGCAGAGAGGGTTTCTAGGTCTCAAAGTCGAGTTTTGGGTGTAAAATGAGTAAAGGCACCCCATTTATAGAAGTCTGGATTGTACACAAAATTTTAAAAAATTTACAGTCTACCTACCTGTAGGAAGAAAAACATGGTACTGGTAGCCACATCACTGGAATTTCAACTTTGGGAAGCTGCTACCAGTCGGTAGGACCAAAAACGTGCTACCGGTAGGAGAAACAAAAATCTCGAATCAGGAACTTTCCTACCGCTAGGAGCAAAATGGCTCTACTGGCAGGAACCGGAAAATTTTCAAACTATTCTCCTTTCACCGATTCAACCCCGATCATTTCTAACACATCCATAACACCTCCAAACTAAGAAGCACGGATACGGACACGGGATACAGACACGATACGACACGGATACGCGGATACGTAATTTTTCCAAAAAGTAGGACACGATATGTTGGGGATACGTTATATAATATATATATACCTAAAAAACAGAGAAAATAGAAAAAGAAAATAGAAAAAGTGAGAATAAAATTTTTTAGGGCTGATTTGGATTTAACGTTGAAGGGAGAAGATGAACAATATTTATTTGTTTGATATATGTGTTATTACACTTTTCACCCCTTACTTATTGGGTATTGCTTTATTATTCTATTTAGATTTAAAAATTACAATTTTTACCCAATTTCAAGTTTTAAAACTTGCATTTTGACCCATAGAGTGTCCTAAAACGTATCGGTAGCGTGTCGGAGCGTATCGGAAAACATGTCCGTACGTATCGGAAAACGTATCCGACTTAGAAAAATGTATCTAAGCGTATCGGAAAATAATTAAATATTCGGATACCAATTTTCACGTATCGGACACGTATCAGGAACATGTCCAAGCGTATCGGTGTCTGATACGTCCAGGATACCAATTCGTTTACCCCGGGAGAGTGTTCGTGCTTCTTAACCTCCAAACACATTCACAACATTGAAACATGTATCCCAACAACCCTCCGAACTCTCAGTACACCAAGATGCACACCTATAACTAACAACACATTAACAAAAATGTAATTCGATCTAAATCAAACTTTTTTCATATACCAAAACCAAGAAAATGGAATTTAAATTACGGGTCTTTACAATAAGTGTCGTCCATGATGCCTACAAAATGGGGACATGTATAACATGCCAAAAAAATATAGCCATTTCCAATGGATTTCCTTATCCCCTGCTGCCATAGATTTTCATGTGGACTTCGTACAGAGAAACAATATCCTTCTCCGTTGCTTTTCACTTAAACATCTTCCCTTGTGCCAAGATTTAAGATGTCTTGAACCACTGCTTTCCTAAAAAAAAAAGGAAAACACACAACTCTAGTTCTGGATGTGGATCAGACATGTTAACTAGCTTAATTATATAACATACAAACTTGAGCTCATGAAAAACTGATGCATCGGAATTAACGAGAGAATAATTAGCGTACCATTCCAAACGAAGAAAGGTGCTCGAATCCACTCTGAATCACCGAGATTAAAAACTGCTGAAATAAAGAGTTTACATGCGTGATTAAACCTTTTCAAAGAGAAAAGTTCTTATCAAACCTCGTATTCTGGTAAATCACTGATCCGATTCTCGAAAGACATGAACACCCCCATTTGTTCATCATCTTCATCTTCTTCTCTGATCAAACCATCCATCGTCTTCAAACAAAGATTCTTTTGTGTGGTGTATAGCCGCCTTCGAAACAAGGTAGATATATATAGAAGGCATATCTAGGGCAACAAAATGGATACCATCATTTATGTTGAAACTACCTAATTGCCCTTTGCTATTTTCCATTTTTCTTCTTTCCTTCGTTATCCTTCTTTCAAGGGGGTAGATTTTGTTAACTTTACAAACCTCTAGCGAATCCATGTGCCTAGCAAGGCAATAACGGACAAGATAAGAACACAATCCGTTAACAATGAATATATTTGGTGAATATACAAGGTATTGACAATAAATCAGTAGAGATGATAACAACAATTAAGATATAAAACAATTGAACTTAACATGCTTTCTAATTCTGTATTCTTAGTTCCATGTGATTAATTTGCATTTGTCTAGTCCGTTACACATCTCCACTTATCAAATTACATACAAATCTCCAAAAACCTCAGCCATGTTGCATTAGTATTACAGTTTAAACCAGAGAAACTAGAAAGGCATCTACAAGAGTATCATAAACGCACTCGTTGTCCAAAAAAAAATTTAATTGGGCAACGGGAGCATTTTGATTTGACTTTGAATTGAAGAATATTCTTGCATTATCACTATGCCAATCAAATCTGCATCTAGAGTTATATAATGGGCCATGTCGGCACGGGCATGACATGTTCGGAGTGTGCTTGGCAAGGCGTAGTATGGTGTGGACCAACACCGCAAGGACACTTAAGTGGGACATGCTAGGCCGACAGTTGGGGCACGTAGCTTGGGCACGGAAAAGCACAAGCACCACAAGAGTACATGCATGACATAAGCACGAATGTATCATTTATGTGTTATGTATAAAAAAAGATTGACTCATTAAACTGAAGGCTAAATTACACAGACACCCCCTTCATCTATTGGCTTGTACTCACTCAACTTAAAAGTCAACAATGTCACCCCCTAATCTCTCCGTAATTGGTAATTACTAGCTCGACTGACGGAAAGGCCAAATTGACCACTTAACCCTCACATAACATGCGTTGGTTCATTACGTTCCAATCTCTCTCTCTCTCTCTCTCTCTCTCTCTCTCTCTCTCTCTCTCTCTCTCTCTCTCTCTCTCTCTCTCTCTCATTCTCATGTCCCATGGCGAGGTTGATCATCTCTAGTCATCTCCTCACATCATGTACTTGTCTGCTAGGTGCAAGGTCAGCCAAGGGTAAGCCCAGCAAGCCTCCGGTCTGGGGCAACCAAAAAATAAAAATAAATCATCGGGTTATATTTAAATACAAACTAGTTGCCTAAAATAACACGAAGTACAATCTTGGTTTGGCTGTCAACTGCTACTGTCAAATATCCATGCAGCTCGTGTTCTATTCCTAGCGCCTCTCTATCATTTTTTCTTTTGGTCTCTCGTAGGCCCCTCCCTCTTTCCCTTGTTCTTTTATTAGCAGGCAGGGTCCTCTCAGGCGTGCTTTTGGGCCGGGCTTATGGGGCTCGTGCTTCAATCACTAAGCCCAAGCCCAGCCCGTACACTATTTGGCATGCATGGCGTGCTACATATCGTCACAGTTTCATCATCCTGTGCTTCAAGAAAAAATGTTCCAAGTCAGGCATTTTATCAAGCAGGAGTTGGCCATTCAACTTAAGTTTCTCTTCCTATTTAACTTGATGACGCAAATTCTCAAATGGCTGTCTCGAAATTCCTCTTCATATTTAACCCATTTCCCAGATTGAATTACCTAACATTGGTTGAAATGGACTAAACCCAGCATCAATTTCATTTCATGAGTTTCTAAAAGCCCATGATCCCCAATCGCAAGATCCACAATCCCAATTTCATTTCAGGGGTTGTTGGTGTTTGGAGGTGGCAGTGGCTATGAACAACGGTAGGTCGTGGTTCAGCTGGATCCAAGGAAGGCTATAATGCTCTGTTTGAAACTCAGGAGAGGCGAGGGAAAAGAAACGAAAATGAGAGGGAAATTGTGGAGAATTTCAGTATTCATAATCCAAACTTCACTTTTTATCCTCTCAAGTTTTTTTTTTTGTGTGTTTGTGTCTCTATTTTGTCCTTAACTCATAAATTAAACTTCTTTTAAGTTCATTAACTTTTCAAATCAATATCCAATTGGTTTTTAATTTTCACACTCTCCGGTCTATTTACAATGGCAAAAGACTGTGATTTGTGATTGTTCTGTTACTATGGTCGACATTAATACTCATTATCATCCTACAATTTAGTGGTTAATGAAAAAATTTGCCACGCTTACTTCACATGCAAATTATTATTATTATTATTTTATCAATATTCCATCCATCATTTTGTAATTGTGTGGCTTCGTAAATCCAATTTATTAATAAAACATCATTATTGCACCTTTTACATCAATTTTACCTACACTTTACACTTTCTATATCAACTTTTACCTTCACTTTCCAAAATTATCCTTCACTTTTACCCATTAACTATTTACTCACTAACCTTTCAAAAGGGTAAAATGACAATTGTACAACTTTTGTCTATTAATTTTTCAAAACACACATATTAAGGGATAACAAAAAATGGAAACGTTCACACCATAAAAGGGACGGAGGGAGTAGTTGTTTATACTGTAATTGAAAATACTAATTTTTTTGATATTTCAAAGATCCTTGTAGCTTTCTTCAAGTAAATAGACAAGGAATCTCTTTTTCTTTTTCTTTTTTGCGTTTGTTAATTTTTGCGTCAATTTTTGTGGATTTTTTATTTATAAAAATTCTGATCAACCCTCAAATTTTTTTGGAAAAAGCCAAAAAAAAAATGATTTAGAAAAAAATTCCATGATATACTCCCCCCTGTCCCTCTTTAAGTGTGTAGTCTCGTAATTCCAACTTATTTTCTCTCACATTAATTTTTATATCCATTTTCCACTACTTACTTTTACCAATATAATAATAGACACTAACTTTTCAAAAAGAAATTTACTTTTAAGGGAAAAATAGGAAATGTATCCACTAACTTTTCAAAACACACACTTATTAAAAGAGCCCACAATGGAAAGTTAAACGCTATAAAAGGGAAAAGTAATGCTACGTTTATACCCTCTGGGTTACACACTGGGTTACACCCTACCCGGATGTCCGACACGTGTAGGAGAGAGAGAAAGTTAGGGAGAGAGAGAGAAGGGATATATGTCAGACATCCGGGTAGGGTGTAACTTAGTGTGTAACCCAGAGGGTGTAAGCGTAGCATTAATGAAAAGGGAAGGATGGAGTATTGAGTAGTACTCCCTCCGTCCCTTTTTAAGTGTGCACCTTTCACATCAACTTTATCTCCATTTTACACTTTTCACATCAATTTTTACCTCCGCTTTCCAAAATTATTCTCGACTTTTACCCATTAACTATTTGCCCACTAACTTTTAAAAAGGGCAAAATGATAATTGTACAAACTTTTACTCATTAATTTTTCAAAACACATACTTATTTAGGGACAACCAAAAATGGAAAACTCCACACTATAAAATGGACGGAGGGGTATAAATTTTCATCAATTTGAAAAAGTTTAACAACTCAATACATCTCATTGATAGATTAAGGATAAAGAGTAAGGACCAGAAGGAAGAAAAAAAGCAGGGGACAGGGGGTAAAAATAGTAGTAACTTGCAATGCGATGAATTAAAATGTTTTTTTTCTGGTGAGTATTATCAATCAACAAATAGTCATAGGATCTGGACAAAAAGTATGGACCGTTAAAGCTAAGGTTCTGAGGGCGACACACAGCGAAAGAAATACAAACACGGACCACAAGCTTACATGTTATCACAAAGACAATCAAAGAAATCACCATATCTACTAGTGGGTCTTGTCAACCAATTCGCACTAGTTCGCAACGTTAATTTTTATCATAAGCACAGGCAATGCTATCCCAAAAGGCCAAAATCCAGTTCGGGGTTTTATCAATCACATAGTAACAACCTGTAGATAAAATCAATGCCCAAATTAAATAAACATGACAACTCCCCGGCCAACAATGCCCAAGTCCATGCAAACTAACCCACAACAAACAGCAAACGATCTGTGATTAAACCTTAAACTACTTGTCACTCAACAAACATACATAACTATAACAAGCAACCATGTAATTACAAGGTCATTGCCTACCAACAAACATACCATGCTTGGATCAGCTCCGAATTCAACACTATGCAACCATCTACAACTCCCAAATCTAAATGGGAAGAGAGAGTGAAAAAGAGATTAAGAAAATGAAAGCTATTAGCACATCAAAGCAAAATGGATACATTAAACCTGCTAAACCCGTGGCAGTCAAAACCCCTTACTTACACCCACAAACTACAATATGGTTGTCGTTGAGCTCTCTTCGCATTCTGCAAATGCAGGCTTCATCTGCCCGAGCCAGTGCTACCTGAAATGAATTGAATTTAATACATTAAGGGTCATGCTCGGATATGATGCATTGAGTTTGGCACATATTCTTTCAAGTCTTAAAGGCGGAATGGAATACATTAGTATTGTTTGATGTGGATTATTTGATTATTAAGTCATACTGGGATAGCACCTTTTTACACAACACCTAGGTTGGCTACTGACCATAATCGGAACTATGGCATAATTACCTCTCCCCTTTTGGTAAGTTAGCCTAATAATACACTTTTTTGCAGATAATTTAAAACCCTCACACTCAGAGGTTTTTCAAATCCAAAACGAATGGATACCGTCGCTCCCAGAACTACCTGACTTGGCATATCAGAATAAGTCAAACACGAGAAGAAGCTAATGGGATTACGAGAAACCTCTGGTTTACGGGTTATTATTTTATTTTTTGCACATAGTAACTACTAATGAGATATATGAGTAAATATTACCATGTAGTCAACTTTACTCCCAATTGACTGTAACATTTAGAATTAACTTAATTCATGAGGAAGTAAAGCACTTTAATATCTCCTTTGATTTCAGAACAACGTGATGGTATACGTTTTCGTCATAATCTCAACTCTAACTCTCTAAGCATAAGAATTCTAGTGGTCAAAACCGCTCCCAAAATGACAAATATGGATACAGTATACCTATATGGCTATTTGACAATACCTAAAAAAGTAGGCTATGATACGGTGATGGCACTAGGTACAAATAAAATCAAACGCACTACTATTCACTTGGCTGTATCAAGCAGTCAATACATGACGAAAAGCAAGCCACAGAAAAGATATTATTACCATATTTCCATGAATGTCCAAATTTTTATTTCCTAGGGCAATTGTTACTACTTTCATTTTTATGTGACCTTTCCTTTTCCACCCACATTACTATCTTTTAAAAATTCCATTATTCCCAATTGTCTCCAACATGTATTCTTGCTATATCCTTCCCATATCCCCGCCCTAACCGAAGTTGAAACACGGAAGAGTGACTTTCGGACACTTTAGACATATCACATATGTATCATACACTTCTTGTTGGAAATGCTTATCACATACTTCTAAGTGGCATATTTTGGAGCATCCGTGCATCATAGTTTTTCCAAAATTAGCATGCCAGTTGGCCAAGTCTGGTGGCACTAAAGAACCAGCCACATAGTCTACAAATAATTGACAAATGTCCCATCCTTATTTAACTTAACTAGCAGAAGAAACAAGTGAACATGTGGAAATTTGAAATTTTTACTATATAGAAGGCAGAAACCATACCTGCCTATGCGGCTGAAAATTCTCAAGTTCAGATTCCTAAAATTTTCGTAGGCATAAAGATGCATACATTTAATACTAGTAGATCACATAATAGAACAAGTTATAATTTGTCTACAAATGAAACACAACATTAAATTTATAGGGGGAAAAAATCACTATAGAAATGGCCCAATACCTATTCATGCAGCACTTCTTGCAACTGAGATACCAGAGCTTTCCTATTTGCTTCAACCACCTTAAGCTTCTCAACTGATTCTTTCATAACATTTTCTTCGCACTCCAAATCTTTGGACAAAGTTTTTCGCTTTGGATCCTTAGCTGGATAACAAACAAAAGTTAAGTGTAACCCAAACATGGAGATCCTCACCATAGCGCATAGAAACACTCAAAGGAGAGAAAACAGAACAAGAACACCAACAATTCATTTAAGGCAACCACTTTTCATAAGTGGCAATCTGATTTTTGAGTTATTGTCATTCATACCTTTGCTACAGGCCAGATCAATTTCTTCCTCCAACTTCCTCACACTTTGGATATCCGATCTGCATTGACTCATTTCCTCGTCCTCACTTTTATGTTCACTGTCTACCAAATGAAATGCGGAAACTGTTTTTTCTGCTGTGCTTCCAATGTTCGATTTCTAGGTTCAAAAGCAAACACATGATGAGCCATGTCTCAAAGACAGGCATAAAATGAAACAAACATAATTTAATTTTAATTACAAGAACTACAGCCATACACGCCTTAATGCATAGAATGAAGTAAAAAGAGGTCGCAAGAAGCATGATTCTAGAGTTCTGACCATTTTAATGTAGCATGAGCTCGTTGTTACAGTACTCACAGACCGTGAACGCTTTCTGCTGAAGTCCAATGGTGGAGGTGATTGTTCTCCAAGCATCAAATCTTTCAGACCACGTGCACAGGATCCAAACACTTTCCTTTCTTCCCATATCAACCTATCAAGTAATAAAGCACTACTTAATTAGATCTTGTCAATATTCTAAGCTTTTAAAGAAAACAATTAACCCTAAGATCTGTAACCGAGACACATCAACATTGGAATATTGGCAGCTTATGAATGACAAAGTAGACTACTTTATTGGAACCATAAACTTCCATTAGAGAGCAAAAGAATATGTAACGGAACAAGGTAACCTTGTGAAACTTTAGTCAGAGAACTAGAAAACGCATATTAAATCTCAGAAAAAAGGGGGAAGAGAGAGAGAGAGAGAGGAGGGGTTGCCAGAAGATACAATGAAAACCTAATTTAACACATGCCAAAAAGTTTAATAGGGCCGTAATATTTCAAATCCTGATGGACAACAACCAGGCCTCCTAAGATTGCAATCTTGGTTTGTGCAAAAAGATAGATGCCTTTATCTATCTAACGCAGTGGAATTGATGATACCCACTTGTATATCTTTATATATGATCTTATTATATAATATGTTAACTGAAGCAGTATGAGCATCACACCAATATATTGAAACATCAAAGTGAAAATAACTCTTCGGATGTTCAATAATCTCATATCATATGTTTTTCCAATCTATCAAATCTCCAAGCAAACGAAAATGTCATACCAATCTAGAAACCACATTCTTCCCATGATCATCGCCTTTTCCAATGATATCTTTGAGCGCTCCTGTAAGAACTTTCCAAAATTCACTAACGAATTCATTTCCAGTACGCTTGCTATTCTGTAGGATGTCATCCACAAGATACAGAAGGGAAATTTGTTTTGGTGAGTTTTATCAATCAACAAATAGTGGTGATCTGGACAAAAAGTACGAACCGTTAAAGCTAAGGTTTAGAGGGGGACAAAACAGCAGCGAAAGAATTACAAACATAGATCACAAGCTTAAATGTTATCACATAGACAATCAAAGAAATCACCATATCTATTAGTGGGTCTTGTCAACCAATTCGCACTAGTTCGCAACCTTATTTTTAATCGTACACACAGGCAAAGCTATCCCAAAAGGCCAAAACCCAGTAGGTATAGGGAGATTATTATAAGCTTATAGATCTGGGAATTTATGGAAGGGAAGGACCAAGGGAAACTATCACCTCTCAAGTTGAGCAGATGCATAGATCTGGAAGCGAAAAAAAAAAATATTCAGGATACCGATAACATTTCGATCCCACTCCCAAAGGACTACCATTAGAAAAATTATGGCCCAATCCGTTGATGGTACAACAAAAAAACGAAGCATGCATGACAAATAACTGAATGCAAAGATATGATCCTAGATGCATACACAACGGAATACTTAGGTTGCAGAACAAATACATCTCAAACCAGTAAAAGAATAAGAGTTTTACTCTGCAAATCTAATGCAGCTAAACAAAAAATGAAGGTGAATGACTCAAGATCTTGAAGCACAAAACCAAAAGATTAGCCCATTTCAAATAGAAAATTTCTCATCAAACCTCATATTCTGGTAAATCGCTGATCCGATTCTCATAAGACATGAACATCTCCATATCTTTGTCATCTTCATCTTCTTCTTTGACCGAACCGTCCATCGGCATCAAAGAAGGATTATTGTGGAAGAGGTACAGCGGCCTTTGAAACAAGTTGGATATATATATAGAAGGCATATCTAGGGCAACACTATGGATTCTGCAATTCTGGTGAAATTATCAAATTGCCCCTCTCTATCGTATTTAGTCATTTAATGGGGTAGATTTTGTTGAATATGTACTCGGTAAGACAATAACAAACAGGATACGAACACAGTCCATGACCATTAATTTACTGGGTGCATATAAAACTGATGCTATTGAAGATAAATGAGTAGAGATGTTGATGGCAATAAAGAAACAGGACCAATTAAGTACCAAAGTGGTCTAAAAGAGTATCTTCGTATTATTTTTCATTTTTTATTTATCAACAAAAGAAATTTTAAAAAGTAACTCGATAAGGGTACATCGAGAAGGGGAGGGGGAGGAAACATCCAACCAAAGTTGAATGAAAGAAAAAGGAAAAGGAAACCTCCAAAACAAAAAAAAACAGCCAAGCATAAGCACCCAAAGGAGGCAAAACCTAAACAACCACCACAAACTCTTGAAAAGCAAGAGCCACATGAAGATCAACCCCTATCGTACTGATGCCTACAGGGCAAACCTTAGCCGAAACAGCCCAAACAAAAACCGCAACCAAAGATGCGACAACACCCAAATGAAACCGCAACAATCCTAGCCAAAGCTAACCGACCTCAACCCTTGCCAAGCCAAGACACCACTGCAACCCGCCACCAAAAAACAAAAGGATCCTTTACCTCATCAGAGAATCAATAGATTTCCTTCCACTTCTCAGCCATTTGAGACTGAGCTTTGAATTCATCTTCAATCATTTCCTTTAAGATTATTTCATCCTCTAGAAGAAGGTTTATTGCGAGATTTTTCCCGGTGCTTTTTGTTGATATAGTTTCTTCCTCCAACCTTTTCTTTGTGCTACTAACTTCTTCTTGAGTCGTTTGTATGGGCACAAACTTAGAATGCCGGATGTCCCCCAAAGAAAAAGATCCATAGCTAATAAGAGACTTATTGTATCTGCTTAACTTCTTCGAATCCAGCTTTAACCTTCTCGAACTGTTCTCTCTGTTGTCCAAGCTATACGTCCTAGAGAAAAGAGCCGCTTTCACAGGATTGTATCTCCAAAAGGAGATAGATTTCCTTCGTCCTCCTTGTTTGGTCCGATTTCTCTTCTTATGACGCTTGAATTCCACATAATTAATTAGAGGATCTTCAGAAACAAGATCTAAAGCTGAGCAGTCATCATCATTTGTTGATTGAAGTTCTTGTTCCCGTCTTGCCTTGTCCGAAAGAAAAGAGTTCTGAATAGAGTCAGTTTCTCCTGAGTTCATGCAAGCCCCATGTGATTGACATCTGATCCTTTTTCTTTGGTCAGTCGGGCGAAGATCTACTAAAAGATTGGTCCCCTCAAATTGAGATGCTCTAGAGTTATTTCCCAAATCAGTTTCTAATGGCTCGATCTGTGGAAGTAGACCTCTAAAACCATCTTGTATGTGTTCATTAACCGTATGTGGAACTAGATTCTCTTCAACAATACAATGGGCCTTGTCCCCAATGTCTTGGCCTTGAAAGGATGGGCCAAATGATTCCACAACCAAATAATCCATGAAAAGAATTAGAATTTACCTCATTACTTCCTTCATCAGTCTCCAAAGCCACCTTTGGAACGTGGGATTGTTGATCTTCATCTTCACGCTCGTTTTCTGCCTCCAGATCATCATTACCTCCCTCAATGTCATCATATTTCTGGACAAAATCTTCATCCATTTTCTTTGCTTCCAGCTCAAGATCAATGAAAGAGCTGCTTGGAGCAATTTTCTTGAAAGTTTCTTCTTCTTCCACTCTGATGTTATATTTTATCCCATTTACTATGAGCTCAATCTTCCCTTCCACCTTTCACACATGCTCAGTAGCAATCAGAATTTTCCCTTTCTCATATGATTTTCCTATTAATGTATTATCATCGACCTATCTTAAGGACATGACCCCATTTACCTCCATTTTCTTTGAATGTTTGCATGGAACAAGCGTTGAGAGGCATGCCATAGCAAGCTACCCACACAAAGCGCTCGTCTTTGGCTTGCTCACCATCCCACGATATGATTTCTTCAAACAAGTTCATCACCCATCTCTCCTTGATGGTTGCATTCCTGGACTCCTCGTTTGGGAAAGTTTTTCTTTTTGATCAAAGTATTACTTTTGTTCAGCTATAAAACAAACTATATTTGTTGTTTTTATGTTTTGTTAGAGCCACAATAACAACAAAATCAAACAAAACTACAAACTTGCACGGGTGTGAGATAAACAAAATATTTTATCGATTGAAACATGAAAAAGTAATTCTTCTCTAACATATCCAAGCCTGTGCTAATCAATCACAATCTCTTTTTCTCCCTCATAACCTTGTTATATGAGCGTGAGATAAGCAAGAAAAAAAATACCAAAAGTATAGTCTGAAGGAAAAGTAGGGACATTTAGTATCTATTTCATGGGCTAGAGTAGGTGGTCTTCTGGGCCTTCAATCACCAAGCCCAAGCCCAGCCCATATATTATTCGAGCTGGGCTATCCCGCCTGCTTAACTGGATTGGACCCGGCTAAAGCCCTACGTGCCGGGCGGGCTTTGTGCGGGCTTCGGGCTAGCAGGCCAAATGATGCCCCTGCCCAATGCGATGTTCCAATTTATGAAGCCACCCTATCAACTCTCAAACTTGTGTGATTGACCATTCACTAAAATTTACTGGCATGCAGATCGTTTGTGCAAGGCAAGTCCTTTGTGTCGAGGGTACTAGGTTGGCATGCATAACGTGCTACATATCATCACAGCTCTATTATTCTTCAAGAGTTGACTGTTTTAGGGCATTATATAGATTTGTTTGTGCATTTAAATACTTGCCTAATGGGTGGACATATTGCATGAACATTCTCTCCCAGCATGCATTTTCCACAAGAGAGATTTCACCACCGAATTCGAGCCCTCCTCCACATACCCTGTCAAACCAGAAAAATCCGATAAACAACATTGCTTTCCGGCTTCGAATGGAGTATGTTTCTTGCTTTCTTTATCTTTTTTTTTTTTTGAAAGGTAAAAAACTTTATTAATCTCTGAAACAAAGATTAAAAGAGAAGAAGGGTACAAAGTTGCGTCCAGCAACAACCGGAAGAAGAAACTTCAACCGTTGGACGGAACAGACCACCTCAGACCCCAACGATTGGCAAGGAGCCAATCAAGAACCACCACCGGGATAAATCCCAACACCCAAAGGGTCAACAAACCCCAAAGAAACTTTCTTTATCAACTGTTCTGGTTAAGCATTTTATCAAACAGAAGTCGGGTATAACTGAATTACTCTTCACATATACATTGGTGACACCAATACTCAAATTGCTTTTGCTTTCTTCATCATCCTGTGCTTCAAGAAAAAATGTTCTCACTCGGGCATTTTGTCAAGCAGAAGTCGGGTATTCAACTTAAATTTCTCTTCATATTTAACTTGATGACGTAAATTCTCAGATGGCTGTCACAAAACTAGTTCCAGAGTTAAATTCCCTGAAACCGAAAATCCTAAACCCATTCCCAAGATTGAATTACCTACCACTGGTTGAAATGGGCTACACCCATCATCGACTTTATGAGTTTCTAAAAGCCCATGATCCCCAATCGCAAAACCCACAATTCCAATTGCAAATGGAGAAATAAAGTTCGGAGCTGTCAAACCTGAGGTAAATCTGGCGACATAGAGCGTGACAGCTGACGACAAAGGTTATATGGTGGCTGGGGCATCGATGGTGGGTGGTGCGTTTAACTGGTTGTGTTCTTGTGTCGATGGGGCACTTCAGTCACGTAATCATTTAAAATGGCCTACCTCGCGCTTTCAATATGTGCTCACGCCGTTAATCATCGTACAAGCGAAATCTTACTAACTAGCGTGTACCGGTTCAGTGCACAGGGTAACAAACAAATTTTTCCCTGTTTTAGTATATCAAACATGCACAATGCTAGTTTCATGATGCACGGGACAATAAATCACATTAATATTTTTTTGACTCCATATATCGAATAGGTAAAACAAAACAATTGAACGGGTAAAACAACATTGGATTTCTCCGGTCAGAAAAGTAGAAAATTATGACTAAAAGAAAAAACAGAGTTCACTAAAGACGAAAAAAATACTAAACAGCTGGTTTTTTTATCTACATTATCATCTTATTTGGGCATGTTCAATATCAGTTCACATTTTTATACTTTTCTGACCCGTATCGTTGAGACGAATGATTAATCCCAAAAATTATGATGAAAAACTAAATAAAAAGTTACAAAAAAAATACTGAAAAAGTTCCAAACAAATAAGTTACAAAGAACACATTAATTTAGTAATCAAGCTGAGCTCGAGCTCGAGTTCGAGTTTTGGGCTCGTTTAGTAAACGATTAACCCTCCAAAGCTCGGTTCGGCTCGCAAAAATAGGCTTGACTCGTTTGTGGAGGCTTGTTTAGTAAATGCATCACGCTTGGCTCGTTTATAGCCGAGCCGAGCTAGAGCTCGACAAAGCGTTTACAGCCACTCTCAAATATGGTGTTTGATAGGTGCGCAAATGTTCACATTAGCGCCCCATAATTTATTCTTGCTAAGTCCATTTATTTTGGTATGCTTGAAGTTTAAAGCTTTGTTTCATATTGTGGTATTTGGAGGCTTTAATACAAAAGGAGCTTAAAATATGATTCTAGCGGGTGTGAGAGAGATCGGCCGTGGCGCGAAGATAAGGAATAAAGAAGAAATAGCATGCGTGTTGTATGAAATTTCGGCTGGGGATTAATATAAGAGGAAAAAAGATCAGTGGACTCTTGATTTGCACATGGAATTGAATCTTATAATTATACTCTTAAATGTGTACGTGATCATTTTTTTGCACTGATGGGGCCAAGTGAAATGAATGCCCAGCTAGCAATTACATAATGGAGATTTGGAGTTTGACAAAAGAGAGATTTTTTCTCCTATTTCGGCAGATATGGGGTCCAAATATTTAATAAAAAAAAGAGAGTCATGCTTGGTGGCTAGAGGGATGGAAGTGAATTTGTCTGCACGTTGGTCATTTGTGGTGAAGATGGAGTGCATTATAAAAGGAAGAAAAGGCTGGTTCTTTTAAGAAGAGGTTTTCTTTTGGACACAGAGAGAACAGAGGAGGAAATCAAAGCACCGCTATCATTTGGTCCATGTCTCTACCGATCAGAACCTCGATGATTTCCATTCTCATGTCCGAGCTAAACTCCTATCTAAGGAAAGATGAAGCCCCGGTCCAAGTAACGATGTTTTATGTATAAAATTTAGGTTTATTTATTCGAATCAGTTGTTTAACTAAGAACCCTTTTCATTGTGATCAAATGAAATGTTTTTAATGCTTTCAATTTCTTTTATGTATTTGTGTGCACGATCTCAAATACCTAGTTAATCAACAGTTTTCTTGGCTTGTGTTTGGGTAACTGAGATGGGTTATGCTCGTAAGACGGATCGTGCCACTGGACAATCCGTGAAAGAGACGGGTTGTGCTAGCGAGACGGTCCGTGCTATGGGATATGCCATGCCTGTTAACAACACAATTATCTTCTTGACAATTCCGATTCGAATAATAATCCTAGCCTATACATAACTTAGTTACGTGGTCGGGATGGATTCGAAACCCTAGATACTCTTTCCACCTGTTTCACTTAAATCAATCTCTGCTTTTCTTTAGTTTAATTATTTTTGAATCAAAATCAATCAATCAAGCTTTCCTGAATTAATTTAAAAACCAATCTGTCTCCGTGGATCGACCTCGGACTCAACCGCTATTCTCTGGAATAAGGTTAATTCCTTGCTTTTATAAATATATTTTTGACTCGGTACGACACGATCAGTGTTGAAGCTTGAGGAACACCAAATTCGTTTGGAACTCTTTAATGCTTGTGGTATGGCCTTTCATTCTTTCTGGGATTACAAAGGCAACATCAAGATGGTGTTGAATGCAAGAAATGGAGGTGTAATTGCAAGATTTTTTATTTTTTTTTGTCCGAGTTTTTGGTGCACAAAGTATGGGATACCGGGGGGCAATACGTGCATATCTCCCTAAATGCACCTCCAATGCTGCTGCCCAAGAAAGAAAATCATGGGCAAGATATATGAAAGAAGCTTCAGTTGGTGCTGTGTTCTTGCAAAAAAAGTCTGCTTCTTTTGTTTCAGTATTCTTCCTGCTTCACCTCATTTCTTTTCATTCTGCACCTCTATCGTATCGACAATCGAGATCTCTGCAATTCCTTCCAATTTGTTCATACATTTCTGCGACATCGGCAATTTCAGCTTGTGCTCTGTTTGTCCTTTTGGGAATAGCCAATTTCTTGAAATCTGCCTGCAAAGTGTCTGGTAAAATGCCTGATTCATATGTTGCAACTCAAATTGCAAGGTGACTCTTGGTGCTAAATCGGTTAGTGTTGCCCATGCTTCATGTCCAGATGAAGCTACACTTGATTCTGAAATTCGTCACCATGATATGCTAAAAAATGATCGTAGAGAAATGCCCGGTTTAGTTCTTCATTTTTCCAAAGCAAATAGAATATTGGTACTTGTGGGAGCTGTTCTTTTTGAGTCTATTCATTTGAAAAGCTGCATGTAATTGCTCAACCCAAAGAACATTTTGCAAAACTTTTGGATAGGTTGGATGTGCTTGAGTCTTCTGTTCATTATTTCGCCATACAATCTTATCGGTGGTTAACAGTAACTTCTCAGCAATATGTCCAGACATTTTTGAGGGATGGGTCCATCCTTTATGTTCAAAGCTCAATGCCAGAAAACAAGTGGGTTAATGAACACTACAAACTGCAGCAGTGACTCTGATCGAGAAGCTTTCTAAATCCGACCGACCCAAATTTTTAAGGGAATAAATAAGTCAATTGCCACGACAAAATCAATGGTAGCGATCATCATGATGTTCATTGGTCGTGTGGATACTGTACATTCAACTGCAACACAAGATTTTTAGTTTGTTGTCAATTACATTTAACGTATAGATTTTTAAGTCATTACCAAATCAATTCTTACAATAGTCAGATCTAAACCGTTACGATGTTACGTCTCACTGATTCCATCATTGTCACCAAAATCGGAGACCATCGGCTATCAAGGACCACGTGATCGAATGACATACAATGCACCTCGAGACATTAAAGTAATACAGTGGATCATCTTACCTCCACGTGAGTTTTATTTTACTTCCTCCGTCCCTTTTATAATGTGTACATTTTCATTTTGGGTTGTCCCTTAATAGGTATATGTTTTGAAAAGTTAATGGGTACATTTCCTATTTTGCCCTTAAAAGTAGATTCCTTTTTAAAAAGTTAGTGGGTATTATTATATTGATAAGGGTAAGTAATGGAAAGTAGATATAAAAGTTGATGTGAGAGAAAAATAGTTGGAATTCTCAGGTAACACACTTAAAAAGGGACGGAGGGAGTAGCAATCAGAACCATCTATGTTTTAGATATTATGGAGTACATCATTCATGCCAAAAATAAAGTTGATCGGATATCGGTATACATTTAATCAGACAAAAAAATATCATTCAGAAAAGAAATTGTATCCTAATTAATGAGCTTTCTAAACTTGATCGAGCCAAATTTTTACGAGAATGATTTAATCAATAAGCACAACAAAATGAAATGCCTCAATTGTTAAAATAGTTTGCTTTATTGAAATCCACTTCCTATTTGTACCGAAGATTATTACGAAATGTATAACATATGATTAGAAAATACTCACTTCGTCCAAATTTGTTTGTCCCTCATTTTATTGCAACCGGATAAAAAATTATTGATATCTTTAAATTGATAAGTAATTATATGTCCAAAATGGATCTAATTTGATAGATCTCGATTAGTTCTATAAAATAATATTTTTAAAATTACATAGAACATTATGAATTATGAGATAGAATCATTTGAAAAGTGGCACCAACTCAAAAAATGGACTAACAAATCCGGACGGAGAGGGTACATTTTCTGTCACAATAAATGTTAACCATGGTTAGCTTGGGTTAGAAAAAGGAAAGTTTTTGTTGTGTCGTGTCGTGCCCATCTAAAACCTGCTCATGTCGTGTCGTGCTACATTTACACGGGTCATGTCGTGTCATGCATGTGCTAGCCCGACCCATTTGACACCTCTATTCAAACCTATGATCGTTCTCAGAAAAATAATCTCAGCCTTTTGTAATAAATCGTAAAAAATAAATTTATATAATCTTATACTCGGACATGTGTAAAAAATGCTCATATTTACCTAACAATTATACACTTTGTAAGACATCCCTTCATTTACCTCAGATTTTCAAAAGTTAGAAATAATCTTCTCTCACCCCAGGTTTAGATAAGTTCGGTGCGATATTCATATATATTCTATTTAGAAAAAAGATTACAAAAGAGGCAAACATCAAGATAAATCGAGCTTTAAGTCTCAATCAATTTAAAGTTTGCTATTGCTAAAATTGTGAAATCAACTGGACTATATGTTTTGGTATTAACACCTACCTTGTGGAGAGCTGGATATTGATATTAAGAGTACAAGTTTCATAGTACATTTATATATCAAGCTGAAAATCTATTACGTGCCATTATTCTTGTTTTTGTTTTTTTGGTGAATAATGTTTCATTAAAACTACATTTGGTTAAAAACTTCTAGAGTTTACATGAGGCAAGAAAGGGTTATTTAGGGGATGTTCCACTAAGAATGTTTTTAAAATAAATTGATTTTTCACGATTTTTTATGTGATGTATTGTGAGAGAATGACATGTCTTAATTTTTAAAATAAACTATTTTTTGTTACTGGAATGAGGCCTAGACAATCCATTAAATAAATAAAAAAGAGTAAATGTCAGTTTTTTCTGTCTTTTTTGTTAACTTAATTAGTTGATGCCCAATTTTTTTTTTTGGGGGGGGGGGGGGGGGGGGGGAAGAGAGAGAAGTGTGAACACATTGATTGTGTAAACAACTTCACATTTGTGCTTTTTCAAAAACGCTTGCACAATGGACAAAAGACGCATAGCCACAACAATCAAACGGAAAACATAAAAGTTTTACAAAGACAATACGGTAACCTACAAAACATGGGGCAATTACTGCATTAACACCCCTTACTGTTCCTCCACGCAATTTTTGTCAAGGCAAGGCCCAGGCCTAGGGTACAAAAAAACTGCCCCCAAAAAAAGCGCCCCAATAAGTTTTAGTATCAGGCTAGGTAGGGGTCTTTTGAAGTTCACACAAATAGTCAAATTTAGTTTTAGATCCCTTAAAAAATTATTATTATTGAAACCCAATGATACACATAAAGCAAAGGCCCATTTGGTGACTCATTGAGTAGATAGAATAAGCCATAGAAAGAGCTACATAAGAAATATCCTAATAAAAAGTTAAGACTTATAATTGACGCTTCCCCCAATTCCCCTAATCGGAAACCCTTTACCCTTTATCTTTATGCCCTTCCCACAAAAAATTGCGAACAACGTTCAACGACTCCCAAGTCCCGCCCATGGAACCACAAATTAGCACCACTCATGAGCATTGCGAGAACTTTGATTGAAGTTTCAAGTAGGAGACTACTCTTTGATCTCTTAATTGCAAAGAAATCTTGGGTCTTTGAAGAATAACTTGTAGTTTATTTAATGTAATATTTAGATTCATGTGTATATATGTTTGTGTGTATTTAATGCGTTCGGGGTGTTATATGACGAAGAAAACGTACATAAACAACCAGTGGGATAAATGAGTTGAATTTCAATGCGAGCTCAATATGTCGAAAAACTCCAATGGTTTTCAACACTACCTTTTCTGATTCTTTTGGTGTCACATCCAATTTTTTTGGGCCTCTTCTTTTTTTTTTTCCCGATATTGAATGGGTTCGGGATGGGAATTAGCCCACTGATTTTATTGTCAATATGAACTAAAATAATTATATACACAAATTATTCCACTATTGTTGTTTAATTGTAAAACCGTATAGGGGCACTATGTGACGATTGGGCCTAGGATACTCAAATACCTTGGGCCGACCCTGATTTTCATCTAAAATGATCAAAACAATTAGGGAGTCACTAATTTCTTTATATTTATAGGTGATTGATATTGCATCCTCCGCCGCATGGGTCGGGTCCAACAATACTAGCAGCCAAAAGTCATTCACATATTGATAGGAACAAAGTTGGATAGAAACTTGTAGTTCAATAGGCTGTGTTCGTTTGGTAGTTTAGTTTAGTTTTGATGATATCAAAAGGTATAATGAGTGGAGAGAGAGATAGAAAGAGAAATGAGAAAAATGATGATGTCAACAAAACTAAACTAAAACTAAACCCCCTAACCGAACAGGGACATTTCTTTCTTTCCTCTTTATCGGCAAAAGTCAATATAATTAAATTAGCATATTGAAAAAGAAGTTGGCAAGTGGTTGTTAGCTCATGCGGTAGAGTTCTTGGATGCCGCACACTGCATCTCGGGATCGACTCTTATTCCCCCCTCTCCCATGTAATAGATTAAGAATGACGAATGACAAAAAAGAAGTTGAACTCGTTCTCCCTGCATCTAAGTGCACTCTTGATTTTTTATTCTTAAGGGAAGCGAAGTTTTATATGTTTCAAGGTTGGCTACACAACCCGTAGCATTGTACTAGTTTTTCAGGTTAATTAAGAAAAATTTGACGGTGGCTACGCACATGCACAATGTCGTTTCTTATTCGGACCTCACAAGTAGCGATAAATGCGTACAATTTTTTTTGACGGTGGCTACGCACATGCACAATGTCGTTTCTTATTCGGACCTCACAAGTAGCGATAAATGCGTACAATTTTTTTTTTATTATTATTATGAAAATACACGTGATTCGGCCCCTTGTTTGACTCCAATCTTGCATGCGCCACTTGTTGCAATTATGTTATAGGCTACATGTGAGTCTACTTCTACACCTAGATTTTTTATGCTAAGTATACTCTTGATGCCGTTAGATCAAAGGCTCCTTAAAAAAAAAAAAAAGTGCTTAAATAATGTGTTTCCAGAACGGAATTCATAGCCTACTTGGCCCTGCAAACTTAAGGGTGAAGCGACCATTATTTATCCCAATTTTTCTTCTCATTAGTATTTAGTATTAAGGATTAGTTACACAAAATATTTCCTATTTAATATTACCAAATTCCTCTGAGCCCCCAATTACATAGGAATTTCAGGCCTCTCTGGGCCCCGAAAGTTTAAAGATGAAGGGATAATGTTGTTATAATACTCTCGCAGTCTCTTTTTTATTGGCGAACTGAACTTCGTCTGTCTCTCTCTCACACAAAAACGACTTTCTGAAACTCAAAGGTGTAACACAAATTTCTGGTAGTAAAGTACAAAACGGGATTGTTGTATATATGCACAAAGGAGAGGCCTTTGTAACGGTCGAAATGAATAAGGAATATAATGTCTGCCATATAATCTCAATTCATGAGGAGCTTTTCAAAATCTGTAACAGCTCCCAATCTAACCTTTGTAATAGCAGCCTTAAGTGCTGTCAATTTTAATTCAAAAATTTCCAACAGTCCAATATCATGAATTTCTACACTGACTATGTACTCGACGAAACAAACAAAATGAACGATTTGGATTAAATAACAGGACCCGTGGTGGGCCCCATAACAGGTGCACGACACACCCTTGACATTTACAAAAAGACTTGTAATTTCACATAAAAATAAGATAACTCCTTGCATAATTTTTTAAATTTTGTTACACCAGATAAAAGATCTAATCAAGTAATTTAATTTGGTGCAAAGAAATTAAAAATATTATGCACAAAAGTACTTTATATTTTTATCCGAACTGGATGTAGTTGCATTTATAATTTTTCAAATTTTTTCTCACAAATTGAAGAACTAATCGAGATCTTTCATTTTATGCGAACAAACTAAAAAAATTATGTACGAAAGTAATTTATTTATTTATTTTTTTAATCAAAAGTTACACACATTCTCATAAGAGACTACCATAATTTTAAGGTGGAGGAATATTTTTTTTCCCAATTCACAGTTAGTAAGAATAACAAAATTTGACCAAACCTGATGTCTAATTCTCATGAATAAAAAGAAGTTGGAGATTCGATGAACATATTATACTGGATAATGTATTGGTGTACTAGCTATAAAAAAAGATATTTGACGGACCATTGGAAACAATGGAGGACTCGGCTGCTAGTGCGCGGTTTTGGTATATGCATCCGAGCCATTGATTTTAGTAAATTAACGGCTCGAATTTCATTTTGAAAATTAACAACTGATTAGACCTGCAAATTACTGAGATTAAATGAGAACTATTGAAAATACATTCGACAACTTGAAGGAGAGCGCATATCAAGGTTCCCCTTTCATCTAAGGAGACAATCAATTTACACGTCTGTCTTGATACTAAACGACAGAGAAACTTTACACCACTTGTTGACTAATTAATTGATTTGTCATAAAAACGTTGTGGCCCGTCCTCCATTGGCTTCCGGTGAAGACGGTGACAGACGGTGCTTGGTAGCAACAAAGCGACGTGCGGTGACGGCAACAGGTAAGACCCCGCCCACGGTGGAGTTGGATGCAGATCTCTCTTCGCTGGAACCCGGTCATGGATAGCTTTGGGTTGATCATTTCGTTGCTGTTTTTCGATTTTGGTTGTATGTTGTATTTTGTACTTTGCTTTCCGATGTACCAAAAAAAAAAAAAAAGATTTGGAGTTAGCGCCAAAATTACACTTCCGTCCTACTTTGTTTGTCTATTTTCAAAATGGATCTTTCTAGTATCAGCCTAATAGGCTGATACTAAGAATATTTTTTGATCAGTAAGAAAGACTTTTTTTTACAGTAACAGAGTGCACACCTTTTCATATAAAAAATTACTATTACCGGTCAGAGCATCTTCACTCCTCCATCAAATCCTTCATCAAATTTAAATTTGAGTAAAAATCACCAAAAACTCCACTCCACTCCTTCACCAAATTTTTACTCAAATTTTGAAGGTTATTTTCTCCCCCTTAAATTTACAACAATGTCATTAATGAGGCTTTTACTCAAATTTATGCCTAGATTTTCTTTTGCCCATTGGAGTACTACATACCAAATCAAGTTTTTACTCATATTTGGGTAAAAATTTGGGCAAGGAGTGGAGATGCTCTCAAAGAGTATTCTTAGTGTCAGCCTATTAGGCTGACTTTAGATTTTGCCTTTTAAAATTATAACCAATTACAGGGACATCAACATTATAAATTTCCTATAAGATTTTTAACACTTTAGCACAACAGAAAAGGGCCAAAGATGGAATCAAAAATTTTAATACTTCAACTTTTGAAATGGACAAACGTATTGGAACAACAACAACAACAAAAAGAGAATATTTAACAAATAAAATGAGACAGGAGGGATTACTATACAATAGGACAGTGATTATAGTATTAGCAAGAAGCAACATTGACTTGGAATACTAGCCGATAAAACTGACAACTTGTGGAAGAGTAAATTTGGCATTGAGTAGTGTAGCTGGATTAGATGACTATGAAAGTGACAACTTGGAATCTTAACTGAGATCCTGGATCTTGTAAAAAATTCCAACGAATCCCAAACCCAAATCCTCCTCTCATTTACTAGTTATATTTCTTATTTTTCTATTAAATGAGAGGCTTCTAGATCAACTCATATGACCTCAATTAATTCTTAAGAGAACAATTTGCGATGGGCTTGATAAAAAAATTTGGTTGAACTAGCTCTCTTAAGAAATGATTGCATTTGAAAAGTTTTAAACTTGACATACCAAGAAACAAATTCCTAAATCCGAAACTTTAATTAATGGGCCAACCCTTTACAGAAACAAACTCCATCGTTCGACACGGTAATTTAAGTTTTCAAGCTCAATCCATATAAATGAAAACCTCTCAAAACCCAACCCACATTTTGCGCCTTTCTTCTTGGCAATTCCCCATTTGCTACGGTGACTCGCCACATCCAGCGAGTCACTATAGCCCTCAACAACTTCTTTGTTTCTGCCATATCTTACGGTGTCGTGGAAATGACATTTTTAGTGTTGAATGCCATTTTGGTTCAGCTCTTGGAAGTGTTAATGTATTTTAGTGGCTAAATAAAATAGAATTCAGCATTTTGGATAGGCATTTTGGCAAGAAATCGCTGGGATGCCTCTGTTCATGTGAATGAATTACCTCAAATGGAGTATTAGATTACTTAGGTAAATTTGGCCTAACTTACTGTTAGAGTCTGTCACACGTTAGTTAATTATAGCCTCCAAAGCTAGCTAGTATATAAATTTGGGTGGCCTCTCCGCTCATTGTCAATTTGTTTTGAGTCGGAAGCTTTAACATAGTATCAGAGGTAGATTTTCGGAGGCTACTCTCCTCTGTTTGTGTCGTAGTTGCACTTTGTTTGTATGATCCGTATATTCAGGATCCTTTTTGTTGACCTCTCCATGTGCGAGTCAGGAGTCGCACGTGCGGGGAGGAGTGTTAGAGTCTGTCCCACATTGATAAATTATAACCTCCAAAACTAATATATGAGTCTGGGCTGCCTCTCCACTCATTGACAATTGGTTTTGAGTTGAATGTTTTAACATGGTATCAGAGCTAGGCTTTCGGAGAATTTTGGACAAGATTCTCTTAGTTATCTATCCGTTGTTTGTGCCATAAGTGCACCATGTTATGATCCCAATGTTGTGGATCCGTTGTTTACCTCTCCACGTGTGGGTCAGGGGTCGCACGTGCAGGGGAGCCTAAGCGGCCTCTCCACTCATTGCTATTTGGTTTTGAATTGGAATACTTTGTCTATTCGGACATTTTGGTAGTTGTAAATGTGACATTTTTTGATTATTTATCCATTTCGATGAGATGAATTTCAAAAAAAAAAAACAGTTAGACAATAACAATCTAAATACGCAAATTAAATTATTGTCGTATTTTTTTAATTTTTTTCAATTGATCTATTTATGATTTATCGTTGTGGTTCCTCTTATCGGAATGAAGAAATAATCTAAAAGACATGACGCAAAATTCCCAAAAAAATTTAAAAAAATAAATATAAGCCATAATAAATTAATTAGTCCAAATCCAATGAATATTTGATTACTAACATTCAAATTCACATTCTCTGACAAGATCAGGGATAGGAGACCAAGAGAAATCCTACACATCTAAAAATAATGAATTCAAAGTATATTCACGAGCCACTTATAAAGAATAGAAATCTAATAGTAAAATATTACTCAATAATATACAAATCTATTGCGACTCCTTATCAATCCAAGGTCTAGGCTGGCAAGTTATCGAGGATACGAGGAGCTTACCTGTTTTCCAAATCAAAAGTATCTTCTTCTTCTCCGTTTTGAACAGAGATAAATTTACTCCTTCAATACAATTATATTGTAACCAAGGCCTTGTAGCCTAGCGGTTATCTCCAGATTCTTCCACAAGCGAGATCAGGGTTCGAGTCTCAGCAGAGGCGTTTGGGGTTTAGGGCTATGGATAGCTTCTAGACCCTCTCTGGACTAACTCACTAACTCCCCCGCTAACCCCTCACTGATGGCAAGTGGAGTGGAGTGCAGTTGATGTCTCCCTTATACTCTTATGCACATGGACAAGGTTCGATTCCCTGATGTATATCGAATGATTAAAAAATAATAATAAATAAAATCATATTGTGTGGCCCCTTTCTCTACAAATTTAAAATATTCCAATTGAATTTTATTATATTTCAACACAATCGTCTATTGAAGATGTTATTCTTCCGCCGAAAAAATAAAATAAAATCATCTTGTATGACGTTAGCAATACTCTATATAAAATACTCCCTCCGTCCCAAATTGATAGTCCACTACGAAACTACGTGTAATTTTCAAACTAAAAAATAATGTATTTATCGGAATAATTTTTGAATTTTTTTTGCACCGTATAAAAGTTCTCATTGAGATCTATCAAACAAGATCCATAATGCATATTTTTTGAGATTCACAATAAAATATATAAACCGTTGAAAATGGCACGCAATCCCAAAATGGACTATCATTTTGGGACGGAGGGAGTATCATTCTCTACTTCGTTCTTTCTTCTTGATCGTTTTAACAAAAAAATAAAAATAATAAAATTTATTGCCGTCTCAAAGAGGCCAATAGTGATGAGAGAAGAAGATATCGATCTAGACTTTGATATAATTAGTTTATTTACCGGTTTATATCAAGGATACTACCACTATTATTCTTATAAAAAGTACTCCCTCCGTCCCTTTTTAAGTGATCCATATGGGAATACGTGCAATTTCAAACCCCTAAAAAAATATATTTCTCTATATAATTTTTAAATTTTTTTACACCAAATTAAAGTGCTCATTGAGTACTTTAATTTGGTGCAAAAAAAATTTAAAAACGTTTTACGGAAGTGCCTTTTTTAACGGCCACGAAAATACACGTTTTCCAAACGGATCACTTAAAAAGGGACGGAGAGAGTAATAACGAAGGAATATATAGGCCGAACATGAAGACGGATGACAATGATAACCAATAATTAATCCACTATAAACGACCAAATTAACTATCATTTTCGATGACAGATTTTCGGGAAAATTAACAAAAGGAGAAATTGTAGATGTGCTCTAGGTGATAAATGCTGATAGCTCAGAGAAGACATTATGTCTTGAAATTAATTTTTATTAATAATTAGAATTAATGATGCAATTAAACAAAATAAATCTTGATAGTTTTATGGATACGATCATGAAAACAACACACAAAACAAACATTGATAATGGAGAAGGTCCATGGTTTTGATAAGCTAAGATTGCAGTTTGAAATTTTGAGAGATTTCCCGATAAATAATGATGGAGGACATCAAAAGTGGTAACTAATTGAATTGATAATACGGGTTCCCGCTAGTAGACGGTGTGATTGGTCCCCAAGTATTAGTCTAGGTGTTGGCGCGGTCACGTAGTCATAAAAAATTATTAGGACTGACGAAGCTAAATTATACTACCAAAAAAGAGGCTTTTTACGTCCGCAAGATGCCATCGCAATTGCTCATTATGCCGTCGCAAAAGCTATTTGCGACCGCAAAATTTAGGGGTGCGCGATTGGTTGGGTGTCAAAAGCTATTTGCGACCACAACCTGCAATTGCAACGTATTAGCGACTGCAAATTCATCTTTTAGAGTAAAATTGCAAATAAGCCAATGAAACAGCTCTTTGATCAATAAGCTTGAGCAAAGTCTTGCGCTTGTTTGTGTGAGACTAATGGCAAGAAGCCTCGAGAGATAAACCTGTCTTGCCATTAGTCTTTAGGAGCAAGATAAACTTGCAAAATTACTTCGCGTACGCATGCCCGTGTACGCAATATGCACGGATGGTGTATCTCAACAGTCCATGCATGTTTTCGATTGTCCGGATTTTAAATATATTGTTCGCGCGAACAGTTTATTTAAAATCCGGACCATTAAATTTTGAGATGAACGGTTGAGATGCGGAATGCGGTGCGTGCATTTAGCATACGCGTGCTATCCGTACCCATTGCTGTATTCATAAACTTATCTGTGTATATTCTAAACTTGACGATCCAAAAGAGTGCTACACAACTATTGAACCAAACAGCTGCAATGTTCAAGAGGTGTTGTTTATCCTTCGCCTAGCTTTGTCAATAAAATTAATCATCTCGTATGGATCCCACCAGTGCAATTTTTAGTCCGCCGAAAAATTATGCATGACATTAGCTTGGGTCCCACATTCGCAAACTTCACGGCTTCACAATTAAAATAGGAGTAGTGATACATACACACTCAGCCACACCCTCTCTTACATGGGTGTGGTCCCCACACGGGGCCAACATGTGGGGACCACACCTCATGTGAGAGAGGGTGTGGTTGAGTATGTATGTGGGGGTGTGTATGTATCATTTTTGTTAAAATAGAGAGCAATTTTGTTTACCCTCGGAAGGATACACTTATTCTATGTCTCACATCAAGAATCAAAATCGACACAAGATTAACAAATGCGAATTTTTTTTGAATAAAGACAAAAAAAGAAAGAAACCAAACTGATTTTTTTTACTCAAAGCAAGCCCTACATAATATTATATTTTCTTCGACAAATTTGAAGCCGGCATCTTTGGAATGGTCGCAATTAGAAATTAAGCTAAATCTAATTGAGAATCTTCTAAATTTTCTTCTCCTTCAATGTAAAGGTTTTACAGCTTATATACTATAATTTAGTTGCATTACATATTGACCTAGATTTTTTAAAAACTAATCATGTTGTCAGAGTCAGTTTACGCATTACTCAACTTATTATGGAAAGATTTATTCGACCGTCCCACAAACGGAAGAAGTTAACTAAAATATTCTTAAACATGGAGTAACATAACTAAAATTAATTCCCAGCCACCACTCTCACCCCAAACCACACCACTCAGACATCGAGCATCACCTCTCGCCGCCCTCCAATGACGGCCGTCACCTCCGGCATCTCTTAAGTTACTCCTCTGCCTTCTCCGACCCATTCACCCTCTTCGTAACGAGTAACTATATATGTAGTGGTCTTGGGGCATGCACCAGCACATAGTGAACATCATTCTTCATCACACATTTCTGTAACATTCGTACATTTAGTAATAAATCTTATATAAATGTGTGGTGAAAAAAAGTGTTGTTGAGAGTCAACACTTACTCTCCATAGTTCAAGAAGATTCTAGAAAGTTCTTGAAGATTTTGGAATGTTCTAGAATATCCTAGAATACTCTAGAAAGTTATGGTAAGTTCTGGAAGAATCTAGAATGTCGTGGAACATTCTAGAATATTAAAGAAGACTGAAGATGCTAGAAGATTCCAGAAAGTTCAAGAAGACTATAGACATGTGTGGAGTCTTCTAGAACATGAGAGAAGGAACGAGCCAAGAATATTCTAGAATATTGAAGAATGATGTGCACACCTATATAAAGGGTGGAAGACCTCATTTGTGTATGTGGTGAGGAAGTACCACCTTGGTGGTGATGAGAGCACCCTTGGGTGGGAGAGTACCCAAGTGGGGGAAAGACCACCAAAAGCACAAAGTGTGTGCCTAGATGTTGTAAATGTAAACGAGAGTCATATGTAAAGAGTGTGAGATAAAGTGTGCAAAGTATATGTAATGAGTCAGGATATGAAATAAAAGATTTTGTTTATTAATTCCGCTGCACTACACTCTACATGTGGTATCAGAGCGGGTGCGAACCTTGGGAAATACGGAGCAGTTTGGCGACGAACAGGTCAAGTATTTGGCAGGTCGAACTAAGAAGTTCACGCCGGGAGGTCGAGTCAAGGTCCGGGCATCCATAGGAGAGGGCTACCCTGAAGCAGTAAGCAACAACAAGGTGGAGCCATTCAAGAGGGAAAAAGGGCTACCTGTTGTAGGTGTGAAGCTACCTAAAGCGAAGCCGCCAAAGACATCGATTATGGAGGCGTGATGGGTTGGTATAAGTCGATCAAAAGAGATTGAGTTCTATCGAGGCAATCCGAAAGTTTATGCTAAGACGTCGTTCGTGGAGTCACAGCGGGGGTCTGTGATGAGTGTGACAGCTAGAGACCGTCGATGAGGCCACAGCAGGGGACTGTGGGAGTGTGACGGGGAAGCCGTGGTCAGTAAGGTCAACCAGGGACTGTGGAAGGTGGCACAGCCGAGGACCGTGTTCGAAGACGTCGTTGGAGGGACTGGAGAATGTTGTCCAGGATTGCGAAGCTCGTTCGTCAAGCACTGTTTGTGGAGGCACAATCAGAGTTGTGCAACAGAAGCATGGAGTTTCTGTTCAAGTTTCTGATGGGATTGTGAAAGGATTATTCTGGGACCGACACGATGAATGATCAAGACTATCTGGAACAGTCTTGTGGTTAGAAGAGTGATATCAACACCTAGTCGTTCGGGGACCGACACGAAGAACGGTTAGGACTGATATCGTATTACCATCAGGAGGCAACAAAAGAAGACAAGGTCGAATGATCGTGCGAGATAAAATAAAAAGAGTTTGCCAAAGACAAAGATGGAGAGTCAGTGTTGAGGGGGAGTGTTGAGAGTTAACACTTACTCTCCATAGTTCAAGAAGATTCTAGAAAGTTCTTGAAGATTTTGGAATGTTCTAGAATATCCTAGAATACTCTAGAAAGTTGTGGTAAGTTCTGGAAGAATCTAGAATGTCGTGGAACATTCTAGAATATTAAAGAAGACTGAAGATGCTAGAAGATTCCAGAAGGTTCAAGAAGACTATAGACATGTGTGGAGTCTTCTAGAACATGAGAGAAGGAATGAGCCAAGAATATTCTAGAATATTGAAGAATGATGTGCACACCTATATAAAGGGTGGAAGACCTCATTTGTGTATGTGGTGAGGAAGTACCACCTTGGTGGTGATGAGAGCACCCTTGGGTGGGAGAGTACCCAAGTGGGGGAAAGACCACCAAAAGCACAAAGTGTGTGCCTAGATGTTGTAAATGTAAACGAGAGTCATATGTAAAGAGTGTGAGATAAAGTGTGCAAAGTATATGTAATGAGTCAGGATATGAAATAAAGATTTTGTTTATTAATTCCGCTGCACTACACTCTACATTGAAGCGATGTCCCGAGACCACTAAATGATTCTCCCCCGCCCTGATTGTTTTAAAGCATGTTTGTGTGTACGGAACCTATTTTCAGTAGTCTATGTATTATGAAGAAATATACTTATATAACTTCTAAGTAATAAATGGACTTTGGCTTACCTCAATTTGCTTAAAATGTGATTTCTATGTACTCCAGTTATATATAAGTTCGAACCGATAGAGCCAATTAAACGAATATCCTCGAACTGAGCCTGCAATTTCATCTACTCCCTCCGTTCCCAAATTATGATCTCAGTTAATATTTTTTATTGTCCAAATAATATTGTCCATCAAAAGTAATAGTAGACAAAAATTTATGAGTTTACTCATTTGCCCTTGCTTTTTGAAATTAAGTATACATACATATATAGGACAATGCAATTCTGATATTTTAGCAGTTAAAAACAGAAAATAAAAAATATGAAAATTGCAATGATGATTTTTCCAGAATAAATTTAAACATCCATTACTACTGTCTCTATTTGTATATTGTCATTATTATTCTCTACACCCTGGCTCGCACCCCGCTCACACTCCATTGTGTGGGACATATCTCGGGGTCTCACACAAATAATGGGAGCCACTCAATTTGTTTAGAATATTTTCGTAGGGGTTTTGAAAAAAATCAGCTCGGTCAGATATCGGTAAAGATTTGCTAAGTTTGTTAAAGTTTTGGTCCGTTGGTCAGTTAGATTCACAAACTGGAACTTGAACGAATCAATCGAGTCTTTACAGGTATCTGACTAAGCTGATTTTTTATAAAAACCTTTAAAAATGTATTTATTCTAAATGAATTGAACAGTTCCGATCATTCACGTGAGACCCTATGAGATAGATCTCACACAATGAGTGGTGAGCATAGTGGGAGGAAAGGGTGTAAGAGTAGACTTACTGAGTCAAGTTAGTCAACCTCAAACCTTGCAAATTGCAATATAAATTGACAAACCCCACATCCTTCCCATTGTTCCCACCAATACCAAAAAAAACCCAACTACCCTTCTTCTCTCCCTATCCATGGGAACTCAAGAGATAGAACACCCATACCCACCGCCCACCATCACCACCGCCACCACCACCACAGCCGCTGCCGCCGGCTATAAAGAAGAAGTCGACGTCGACGACGACGACGATGTCTCTCCAATCGAACAAGTCCGACTAACCGTGCTGAACACAGACGACCCGAGTCTACCGGTATGGACATTCCGGATGTGGTTCCTGGGCGTAATCTCCTGTTGCCTCCTCTCTTTCCTCAACCAATTCTTCTCGTACAGGACCGAACCGCTTGTGGTAACCCAGATCACGGTCCTGATTGCCGCTCTCCCTATCGGCCGGTTCATGCACGCGGTTCTACCCGAAACTCAGTTCCGGATACCGGGTTGCGGGGACCGGATGTTTTCGCTCAACCCGGGCCCTTTCAACATGAAGGAGCACGTGCTTATCACGATATTCGCTAATGCCGGAACTGCTTTCGGGAATGGACCGGCTTACGCGGTTGGGATTGTTGATATTATTAAAGCGCTTTATCATCGGAAAATCTCGTTTGTGGCGGGTTGGCTCCTTGTTGTTACTACTCAGGTGAATCACTTTTCTTTTTTTCTCTATTTTGGTTGGATTTTAATTTTAGTTTTATTTATTTATTTTTTTTATTTGGGAATGGAATATTGTTTTTTGGGTGAAAAGTAAAAAAGAGTTTTTAATGATACTATTTGTTTTTGGTTTGGTTTTGTAGCCCTCCGTACATATTATTTATTCTTTCTAAACTTGTTTCATTCTTTGGATTCATCTATAAAGTACTTTATCATGATTTTTGTGATTTTTCTTTTTACAAATTAAAAAAAAAAAATATTATTCTTTAAGTTGGAGGCGTTCCAACCAACTCATTTCCAAAAATTGACAAAATTTTCTTTTGCGCTCTCTTTTTTCTTATAAAAAGAGAAAGGAGCAGCAACAACATAGCAATGTTATGGTGATCACCTTGGTGATCATGTTTTGAGTATATGACCTTGTTTGTTTGGGGGAATTGGGGGTTGGTTGGAGTGGGTCTCATTTTTTCATGTTTTTTTTTTTTTTTTTTTGCTTGGGATTTGAAATTCCCACCAAATTTTTATCCTCATTTGTACTACATATTAGTACAAAAAAAATGCTTTCCACTAGCTATATCCCGTCGAACACAAACACCGGATATAAATTTTATCCATTCATTGATATCCTGAGCAATATCCCAAGGATTTCATATCCCACCCATATCCTAAAGGATTTCATATCTCATCCATTTATCTCCGATCAAACAAACGAGGCTTATGAGAAATGAGAAACAACAGTCAAACGGTGCTTATTGTTGGAATCACGATTCGAAAAAGTTTTTACTCCCTCCTTTCCAAAATATTGGTCTCTTTTCACTATTTGGGATCTCTTAAAAAATCGTCTATATTTTTTAATTTATAATATTTTTTTATATCCAATATGGATCTTGTTTGATAGATCTCAATTAGTTTTATTATACAAAATTTTTAAAATCCTATTAAACTTTATAGATTGTGAAACATAGACGATTATTTGAGTGACACGACTGCCCAAAAAGAACCAATATTTTGGAACGGAGGGAGTAATAAATTTGTAAAACAGAGCAGAATTCAAAAAGTGGAGTATTATAATTTGGTGGATAATTAATTTGCAGGTGTTGGGATATGGGTGGGCTGGGTTATTGAGGAAGTACGTGGTGGAGCCCGCCCACATGTGGTGGCCAAGCAATCTCGTTCAGGTCTCTCTTTTCCGGTAAGCACCACCCAAACACACTGTATATAGTATATTTACTTTCTGAAGTTCCCACACCCGATAGAAGTATGTTGACGCTAAATCAATTACACACATAATAAATGAATAAGAACAGTGAAGAAAATTGGCAGCAAGATTTACATGGTTCCCCCAAAACCGGGTATGTTCACAGGAGCGAGAATGAGTCTATTATTTGATTAAATCTGCCAGGGTTTTACAATAGAGAGATTATTTATACGTCTACTCCTATTTTATATGAGCCACAAGTTCCAACAAAGCATAAAAGTGTACATGTAAACGTGTGTAGTTGTAGAATTTTTGATGTGTAAGGACTCAATCCACTAACTCAAAAAAACCAAAAAGCTAACTTATTCTTAAAACCGAGGCAGTCTCTCTCTCACAATACATCACATAAAAACCGTGAAAATCCAAAAAACTCTCTTAGTGGAACACCCCTAAGTGTTTAGTATGTTTGGTCACTCTTAAGAGTATGTGTTGTTTGTGTAGTGTATGTGAAAATTATACATTCATTCTTTTGTTAATGTCATCGAAAGCGAGCCCGAATGCCTAGTTATCGAAAAATTAACCATCATTTATCCTCCACTTGTGACTTGGCCTTCTTCACCTTTCCCGTCCAAATACTGTGATTCTTTCTTTTACCGCGGCCTGCAAAAGAATAAAAAATACTTATAAGGCATTAAAGGATTACGCAATTATAAACTTCAGAACTTCGACTTTAATCAAGATACATAAATTGAAACATTCCGTTTTCAAAAGGAGGAAAAAAAAAAAAAAAATCTTTCACCACTTTTCTTATTATGATTACTTCAAGAGAATCCATAGCTCCACTTATCCCTTGATTATTTAAGCCAATAGAAAATTACTATTAGAAAGATATACCCGCCTTTTTTTTCTTTAGAGGATTGGATTAGAAAACACACGCTCTCCGTATCAGATCTGGTGTCTCGGATTTAAAACAATTTTAAAAAGATGCTTTTTTCCTTAGAAGTGGACCAAAAATCACGCACCTTTTTTATCGTATTATTTTTCTAATGTCCTTTTTTTTTTATAGTGGTCAAATATTCATATCCTTGATTACTTAAGTTCAAAGTATTATTATTTGTTTGAACTTATAAAAATCAAATGACTACAGAGAGTATATGAAGGAGACAGGGAAAGCAATAATATAAGGGAAAGTGACTTGTTTTATTGGGTAACATGCTTAATTTACAGCTCATAAACTACTTGCATTCTTTTATTTTTCAAATAAGATAAATATAATAAAATAGAATGAGTCAACCAATCTAGTAATCATTCAAACACTTTGGAATAAAGAAAGTGGGAATCTTTTGAATCGGCCTAGTAAATTATTTTATCTATAGTACTTAATTAAATTAAGTTATGGCAATTGATTTTTACACCCCAAATTATTATTCATATTTTTTTTTGTCTTTTAATGAATTTTTAACAGATAAAAAATTTACTAAAAAACAAAAAAGGGAGTGTGAATATATATCAATTTGAAAGGGATAACGTGTAGTTCAACTCTTTGTTTGATGTTGGAATTTGAAATTAGGAATTTGGTTGCTGCATTATATGAGAATTTGTTTGTTTGTTTTTTTTTTCTTTTTTTTTTTGGTTCTTATTTGATGCACTTTTCTGAATGAGGAATGAGTTTGCTGCATTATGAGGAATGAATTTATTGCACTAGCTATTAGAAACGTATAATTTACATGTAATCCGTGGATAAGAATCAAAATTGAACTGTAAATCACAGAGTGGTTCGGAACCGGATTATAAACTTTTGGTCTAGGTTGCCATAGGCATAAATTTATTTGGGAAGTTGAGAGGGAACTTGGATTTCTTGATGGCAGCTTGACTTTTCTTGTCGCTTGGATTTTTTTTTTTTTTTACAACCTGATGTCCGGACCAGTATGTGCGCACCTCGGCTAATTCTGGGGCCCTGGAGGTAACGACCAGACATAACCCCTAGTGGCTCCAAGAGAGCTAAGGCGCGTTGAGGCACTTCTTAGACGGTCCTCATCCGCCCTGCCTGTCGGTCCGCTCTGAAGAATTCATGGGCCAGCAAACAGGCGAGGTGGAATGGACAACTGGTAAGGGGAATCGAACATGAGACATTAAGACTCGGAAATTGGAATAAAATGTTATTTGATTTTAAAAAAAATAAAGCTGTATTTAGCAAAACTAACACTTCCGGTACAGTGCACATGAAAGTGATACTCAGCATCTTTTTCTACCAGGAAAGAGAAGAAGAAGATATGTTCGTCCCCTTTACTATCGAAAATATACTTAATTTCCCTTTCATTATTCTATCTTGACAAATACAAATTCTTCGTAAATCGTGATGATGTGGTGATTTAAAGGAGCAAAAATGATACATACACACCCTCCCGTACACATCCAGCCACACCCTCTCTCACATGGGGTGTGGTCCCCATACATTTTGACCATCTTGCAGTGGGGTCCATACATATAGAGATAGCAGTACGTGTTGTTTACGAAATATAAAATAGATAAGATTAAGGAGACTTTAAGTGGTGGACAAAAATTTGACAGAAAATGAAATAAGTTAGGTGCAAGATCACCTGTTCCCAAATTCCCCGTGCCTCTCTGCCGAGGGAGTTTGGGGCGTTGTTTTTTTGTTTATTTTCAAATGATCCAACGGACAGAAATTCCTCAGCACAGAGGAAAATCCAGAATAGAAAATCTCGGGCCAATAAGTCCACGAATTTTAAGCAACTCGTAACATGTACCTCTTCTAATTTTAACAAGAAAAACATGTTTCGATAATTTATAAAAGAACTCAAGGACAAAAATTTTGTGGTATAAACTTTTCGACGATATCTCTATTATCTTTTCTAGAGAAAATTATAGTAGTTACCAAAAAAAGAAAATAAGAATAAAACAAGAAAAAGGTAAAATGTTTTTTTTTCCCCCCTGTAAATTTGAAGGATGAAAAACGAAGCTCTAAGAACGTGGTAGAGCTTAAGATTTGTGCTGTATAGCATAAAGCAAATAGCTCTTCAAAGTTTAGGTCATAGCGTTAGTGCAACTAAAAATTGATTACTATAAATCTGAGAATGGATTCGTTTACAATGCACTTTATATTATTAACTTTCATCTCGGGAATTCCAATTTATTTTTTACGCGCTGATTATTGGACTCCAGTTAGGATATACGTATTTAACTTGTTGAAAGTTTAGTAATACAATATTTGTTACATTTGATTGATTAATGTTCATTTTATGAGAAAATTCAATTGTAATTTGATTGGAGAAAATTTAAATTTACTAGAGACATATCTCTTAATTACCGGGATTCAAGACAGGATATAAGTATTTGACTTGTAGAAAGTTTTTTTTTTTTTCAAAAAAAGAGAGACTATATTGGTAACATTTGATTGATTGGTGTTCATTTTTGTGATAAAGATCAATTGTTATTTGTAATAAAATGGGTGTCTAGAGATGGGCTGGGGTTCTCTACTGTATAAGTACATTAAAAAAAATATACTTGAAAATAAGAAAAATACATGTTGCAATACAAAATGTTTTGACACACACACACAAAAAAAATGATTATCGTAATTATTGAGTTTGTTTCCCTTGGGGTCAACCGTTATATAGCTATTCATATACATTTCTCAAAATACCAAATTAGATATAAAGTTTCGGGAAAGGCTGCAATACACGCCCTCTATTTAGGTGTGTATCATATGCACCCCTAAAAATGAAACGAATCGACTGCCCCTTATGAATAAAAAGTTACGAATTTTACAAAAAAAGTTACGAAACGTAAAAATGTTACGAGTCATAGAGAAAATGTTATGAATCATATTGCTAAAAAGTTACCAAACACTAAAAGATGTTACGATTGGGCATGAGGTGACACAATATAGACCATACAATAGGTGCATATGGTACACACCTTTAGTAGGTGCGTATTGTAGTCATTCCCGTCAGTTTTTTTTTTTTTTTGGTCATTTGATATATATCAGTGGAGGGTTAGCGGGGGAGTTAGTGAGTAAGTCCAGAAAGAGTCTAGAAGCTATCCATAGCCCTAAATCTCAAACGCCTCTATCGAGGCTCGAACCCTGGTCTCGCTTGTGGGAAAACCAGGAAATAACCGCTAACCAAGGCCCGTCTTTTAAATGGGCACATTTTCGAACAACGTAACTAGACAAGAAAGTTGTAATTAATATGATACCTATCTGCCTCGGTGAGGTCCTGGGTTCAAGTCTATTTCGTATGCATCTTCTTTAACTTGTTCAAGTCGCTAATTATCTTTCGAAGAACGTCATTTGTGAAGGGGCAGTAGGGTGTTCTTGTAGTTAATGGACCTACGTCCTAACCCCTGAAATCTTCAGATTGAGATAGTTGCGAACAAATTAACATGAATTGTAAATAGGGTTGACTATGGATGCCTATTTTCCTTTTAACTAGGCTTTTTATGGTGTTTTAATTAGGGCTGGGCATCATGTAGGGGTCGGGACGTGTTCGTGTAGTGTTAAATCGGGTTCGGTTCAATATGTGTCAATCCGAAAAAGACCTATTTACCTAAACGTGTAAAAAACCTCAATCCTAACCGACCGGAAATTACCCGTGTCGACCCGAACACGACCCGAATTGACATGATTACATAATACCCGTGTCATTTTCGTGTCGGGTTTGAGTTGACACAAATGAATTGAGACATCCAAAGCAAGTTAACAGTGTCATTTCTGTGTTAATCGAGTCATATCCGGGTTGGATTTGGATTAACGTGTCAACACGAATACATAAACAGGTTAGCCGTGTCATTTTCGGATCATGCGAGTTGAACACAAACCCGACCTGTTTAACAATCGTGTTCTCGGATCGTGCCATATATGTGTTTCATGTTAGAAATAGTCAACCCTAACCCGCTAACTTGGTGTTGTGTCATAAATTTCCACCACTATTTTTAACCTCACAATCTTTGGCCACAGCAGTCTTCAGACTATTAGAATCATCACACATCAAACCTCTTATACAGTTACTGTCCTTGACAACGTTCTATGAGAGACACAAGTAACACCGCCTTTTCTACTTCACCCTTCTTGCTAAGAAACTCGTCCATCTCAACATCCTCATTTCAGACATAAGAAATTCGTCCATCTCAACATCCTCATTTCAAACGTACTACAACGTACTTCTTGTTAATTATAAGTTTATAACATAAGTACTCACGTAAAACAAGGCACCCCCAAAGAGCACTATCTGTGGAAACCACACCACCACCTAAAACAATACTGTGTGCCTCATACTTATTTTGCTCTCCAGTATTAAATAACCTCAATGAGTTAACATTTAATCTGAATTTGGCAGGGTATTGCATGAAGAAGACAAGCATCGCATGTCAAGGGCAAAGTTCTTCACAATAGCACTAATTTGCAGCTTTTCCTGGTATGTGTTCCCTGGATACCTCTTCCCAACGCTCACAAGCATCTCATGGGTCTGCTGGGCTTTCTCTAAGTCAGTCACAGCGCAACAGATTGGATCGGGCATGAACGGCCTTGGAATCGGAGCCTTTACGCTCGACTGGTCTGCTGTCTCATCCTTCTTGTTCAGCCCCCTCATTAGCCCTTTCTTTTCCATTGTCAATATCTTCGTCGGCTACGTCTTGATCATATACATTGCAATCCCCATATCCTATTGGGGACTAGACTTGTATGATGCTCGAAAATTTCCCATCTTCTCATCATACTTGTTCACTGGACAAGGTCAGGTGTATAATATATCAACTATTGTGAACGACAAGTTTGAGCTAGATAAGGGTGCGTATGCGCAGCAAGGAAAAGTACATCTTAGCATGTTTTTCGCACTAACTTATGGGTTTGGTTTCGCAACAATTGCAGCCACACTTTCACATGTTGCTCTCTTCTATGGAAGGTAAATATTCCTCATCCAAATATGCCCTTGGGCCTATATCAGCATTAACATCAAAATATGAATGAATCATCAAAAATATGTTTTCATACTTTGTGTTGAGCTTCAGTTCAGATGAAATTTGCATGATAGATTGTCTTGTAATGTAACACTGATGAATTAACACATTTCATTTTCGTTTGATATAGACAAGCAAGAACGTACAATATGCCTAGAGCACGAGCATATAATCTTGCACAAGCTACGCCAACTATTTTCCCGTTCATTTTAATCATGAAATTACCTACGACACCATTAAATGGTTTGATATTTGTGTTAACTTCAAAGACCATTAATCTTTTCCCCGTTAAAACCACATTATAGTAACATTTTTGAAGTAGTCTTCTTCTTCTTCTTCTTTTTTCCCCCTGGTTGGTGTGTTTTGATATATCAACTCCCAATACATGCATTACAAGTTTACAACAGCAAGCCATAAAAAAAGACCACCTTGATAACTCTTAAGAATAATAATAAAGTTAACCTCTCTCTAACAACTTAAACTTTTAGATAACAGTCTGACAATAACCATTTATATATGATCTGAAAGTTGGCTAAGAAATACAATGATATTCCACAGGGAGATCTATGACAGATACCGTGCCTCATATAAGGGCAAGGATGACATCCACACAAGATTGATGAGGAAATACGAGGACATACCTTCCTGGTGGTTTTACATTTTGCTCGTAGTGACAATTGGCGTCTCTCTACTACTCTGCACCATCTTGAAATCTCAGGTTCAGCTCCCATGGTGGGGACTTCTATTTGCTTGCCTACTTGCCTTTATATTCACCCTTCCAATCAGCATCATAACTGCTACAACAAATCAGGTACCACCACACAGTCACTTTTAGCGTCTCGTTATTCTGGGCTTAGACTTCAGCATGAGAAGTAGATAATGAATCATTTAAAGCTCATACTTATAATGCCACATTCTGCTGCACAAGTTCAAAAAACCATCTTATCTTTGTGCCGGTTCAAGCCTTTTGGTCAAAGTGGTTGAAATACCATTCCAGGATTTATGGACTTATCTTTGTTGAAGCTGCAGAAAATAGGAAATCTGCGATGGGAAATCACAGAATTTGTATTTATTATCAAACAAGCATTTTAAGCTCGTTTAAAAGAAAAAGGTAAACAACTAGACACGTTATTGGGTGTCTAGAAGGAGTAGGTTGGGTATGGCCCTTACATGTGGCATTGAACGCACAAAGTGTCTGCCCCAGACTCCAGAAAGACTTTCCTTTGACATTGATGTACAATCTGTTTCCTCTCCATCTAATGCTCTAACGTATTGCATGCAGACACCAGGGCTGAACATTATCACAGAGTATGCCATGGGTCTTATATATCCAGGACACCCAATAGCTAATGTATGCTTCAAAGTCTATGGTTACATGAGCATGTCTCAGGCTGTCTCTTTCCTCAGTGACTTCAAACTGGGACATTACATGAAGATCCCTCCAAGATCGATGTTCTTAGTTCAGGTACGCTTTATTTTTCCTACAAACATGACCTGCAACATAGAGAAACGATGCATGTGCATATGAAAGAAACATAAAAGTAGGCATACTACACAATTCAACATCTAAGGTATCCAGACTATGGTGGGAACAAACTAGAAATAAAAAACAATCATTGCTTTGCAATTAAAGGAAATCAGTTTCATACTAGTAAGATGGTTTTGTTTTTTTAGCTTTCTTCAAATTTAACTCGACAATTGTTCAATTATGGCGATAATACGTATTACTTATGTTTCCCATGTGTACATCACAGTTCATAGGAACTATTATTGCTGGTACTATAAACATGGCGGTGGCATGGTGGCTTCTGGACTCTATTGTAGACATATGCGAGAAAGATCTCCTTCCACCTAACAGTCCATGGACGTGCCCTGGCGATCGGGTCTTCTTTGACGCATCTGTTATATGGGGTCTGGTGGGGCCCAAACGGATTTTTGGAAAGCTTGGAAACTACAATGCCATGAATTTGTTCTTTCTTTTTGGTGCAGCGGGACCAATTGTAGTTTGGCTCTTCCACAAGGCATTTCCCAACCAATCTTGGATTCCTTTGGTAAATCTTCCGGTCCTTCTGGGAGCAACCGGTAATATGCCACCGGCAACTGCAGTAAACTACCTTTCTTGGATCATTGTTGGAACGATTTTCAACTTTTTTGTCTTCCGTTATCGAAAGAAGTGGTGGCAGAGATACAACTATGTTCTTTCAGCAGCTCTGGATGCAGGAGTTGCTTTTATGGCGGTGCTGCTATACTTCTCAGTTGGCGTTGAAAATGAACTAGTGAATTGGTGGGGCACACAAGGCGAACATTGTGATTTGGCAACTTGTCCAACAGCTAAGGGGATAGTCGTGGATGGTTGTCCTGTGTTCTAATAAAGTAACTCTTGTACAATGTACACTATATGTTTACTCGATTCAAGAAAGTTGCGACACAAAATTTACAAGGCATACGATGGTAGGAGAAACATTTATCCGACAAGTTTGTATTTTACACGTAGATTGTTTTGTCTTTGGACCAAGTTTACTCGTGAATGAATCAAACCCCAAGAGAAAGATAAATAAATAGGTGAGCCGAAGACCCTAACAGAGGCAGATGCATTCTATACGTGACATATGTCAGGGGCTACGATATAAATGTCTTGACCTAAAAAACAGGGTTGAGTGGGTTGGTAAGGGTGAGGGTGGCCAAAGTGGGAGCCGCAAGGTCCTAAGCAAGCTTGACTGGAATAATTGTAGAGTGTTATGTTACATTCTTGAGAGTTTTCTATCTTGCAAGCAAACGATTTTCGGCTTCTCTTCTTTGATGAGATACATGTCATCGAAACCAATATAGAGAAGTCAATCACCAAAAAAAGATCATCTTTTGTCTTCAATGGCAATGCACATGAAACTAAAACTTGACAAATATTGGGGGGAAGGAGATAAAATAAATTTACTACTTTATGTTACGGTGGTACTAGATGCTCGGAAAAAATTAAGGTGGGTGAAGTCTTGCATTGCAAAATTGAAAGGAAAGAATGTGGGTGAAACTATTGAGGGCCGTGTGGCGGATTGTTTGAAGCGGTTGTATGACTTTTATGCAAACACAGGTGAAGTTAGAGTTGAAGCGCCTGATGTGGGGCGCCAAGGGTAATGGTGGATGATGATATTGATGATCCTCACATGATCGTAGTACTCCAGTGTGTGCGACTCGGAGGTAGACAAGTACTTACTGGATTTGTGTGAAGTCTCTAGAAATATCTAGGGTATGGTGGAAAGCCAATTCCGCCAATTACCCAGTTGTGTTAGCCATGCCACTATCTGTTGTTGCTTCCGAGTCGGCCTTTTGTATGGGTGGACGCATACTTGATCCATTCCTTAGTCACTATTATCATCAATGGTGGAGACTCTTGTATGCACCAAAAACTAATTTCTAAACACGGTTCCAATGTCTCTTCGGAAAACTATGGATAAAATTGAAGAATTTGAGCGATGTGATCCAGGTGATTTTAATGTGAACTCTTTAAGTGGTATTGAATTTTTATTTGTTTAGCATGGTAAACTATTTAGTTTGTATGGAATTTACTCCCTTTTTTTTTTTTTCACTTCTTCCAAAAAGCATGCAAGCTCCTAGTGATTGAGTCATTGCATGTCATACATCGCTTTTGGTAAATAATTTAAAGTTCATGTTATTTTGTGATCTTAGGAGTTTTTCATTCTCATGTATATTGCATATTCTCACATTTTCAAATTAATTTTTACAGGTTGACAACTTGATAATTGGGATTTGACCATTTGGGACATGGGATGGGAGCACTCTTGTCCATGCGGAAATGTGGTTTGATCGTGAAAAGATGGTGCTGGAAATGTTGTATTAAAATAGTAGAAGTGTTTCTGGAAATTAAGAAATTAGGATTTTTAGAGCCCAAAACATCGACTAAAGATGATGCTGGAAAATGGAAATTAGGACCCTCTTTCTTTTTGATAAGTGGAATTCCTAGGCCCAAACATGGTGCTGGAACCGGAAATTAGGATTTTTACGGCCCATTTATTCTTTACATTTAGGATTTTTTAAGCCCAAAACAGAATTGGCCCACTAACCCACCCAACCCGAACTCCATTTTTGGTCGAAACCGACTCCCAATTTGGTCGGGATCGGTTGAGATTCTGGAAAAACCAAAGCTTGGTCGGTTGGGTCAATCGGTCCTTGCCTTGCTTGGACCAATGGGAGGGCATAATAGTTGTTCATCGGTGAATGAGTCATCAAGAGGGGCCGTTTCGCAAGAGGAATCAACGAGGATCCTCGAAAAGTGATCGGCTACAGAGTTTTTCGAAACCCTTATCCCGAATTTCAAAATTGAATTCTTATAGCAACAGAATCCATCGAATAAGACAAGGTTTCACGTCTTCCTAGGGTTTCAAATCTTTCCCAACCACGCAAATACGTTATGCATAGATGCATAGACCGGGTTTAGTATTCGAATCGTAAAGGATTATCGCCATCGTCAAGAAAATATTCATTATATATCAATCAACATGGGTTGTCCTATAGCACAGACTGTCATATTAGTACAATTCGTCTCTAGTACGAACCATCCAATAACACAATCCATCATACCAGTATAACTCATGTCAATCATCTAAACATTATCAAAGAAAACCACCGCATTACTCGTATTTGAATATCCTGAATGCAAACACACGATAGGTTGAAAGAATTAAAAACCATTCCATAAACTCAAATGAGTTCTAGCAATACAATCAAAGATTCGAATATCAAAACCTAAAACCTATACATAATGAAAGCTACTTCGAACGGGGCTTTCATCTTCACCCTAGAATGGAGTTTAGCCAGCCATGAATGTGATCCCTTGAAGTTTGATTGGAAGAAGACCTCTCTCTCTCTCTCCCTCCCTCCCTCTCTAATTATTTCAAAACCCTCAAACCAAGTACATTAAAAAACGAAAAACGCGCAAACCGATCGTCTAGACGACAGATACTGGAAGTTGGGACTTTTCTGATACACATACTCCGTCTAGATAGACGTGACTCCCGTCCGAACGAGACATACTGAGAGCTACGTTCTGCTTCTAGACCACTTCTTAACCTCTCCATTGCAGACCAATGTTTTGCTTCTAGACCACTTCTTAACTTCTCCATTGTGTACCAACTCTTCTTAAGACCTTACGCACGGCCCTTGTTCGCACCCATCAGTCCGTGAGGCCTACAAACACCAATAATCCATTAATCCTCACCAAGTAACAACGTAAACAGACGAACAAGTTAGGGGAGTTAAATGGGTGCATTTAAGCACCTATCAACACACATAACACCACTTTGAAATGTTCGAGGTGCTGGAATAAATTATAAAACTCCAAGGCTGCAATGATAATGGGTAATGGATAAGGTACTTTTTTATGGTATGAAAATTGGCTACCTTAAGGTCCTTTATGTGACTAATTTAGTCCCAGTACTATCTCCTCTTCTGGTATTCCTCTTTCAGCAAAGGTATCTCTGATCATATATAATAGCCAGTGGACAGGCCTTTTCCCCCTTCTCAACAGCCATCCTCTGGCATAACTGCTTTATGGCTTACGAAGTCTTATGGACTAGCACTCCCTCCTAAATACAATGCCATTAGAACTCGTTGCCCCGATGTACATTGGCATAAGTTGCTTTGGTTCCCCAAAAATATTCCAAGACGCAGCAATATTTTTTGGTATGGCTATGAAGAAGTAGAGAACCAAGGATACACTTTGCAGCTGAGGGAATATTCACCCCACCTCAACAACCTGCTCTCTTTGCCAACGAGAAATGGAGACTATTTCTCACATCTGCTTTTGCCTGCAGCTATTCCAGGAATGTGCAGAAGCAAGCATGCTACCTATATTGTCTTTCGAAGGACCTGCATAGCAGGGATGCTGTCTCTTGGCTTAATGGGAAATCCAGTGGTAAATGCTTGGACTGCTATGGTTTATTTTATGTGGCAAGAAAGGAACCATAGAGTCTTCCAAGGCATTCCTTCCTCTTAGAGAAAATGTATTTTGATGTTTTTATTTGAAGTTCACAATTCCCATCCCTGAAGCTAACCACCCCTTAATCCCATGATATGTAGCCTTTGGCAAATCCCCTCTAGGATTTTAGTTCAGTGTTTTAGCTGATTGTTTTGTGTGGAAGGTTCTCCTTCCTATTTCTTTGTAAGGTGGTTGTTTCAATGGACTTATCATTCACCGAAAGCAATGTCAGGATATATATTAGCACATACTTCCAACTTTCGAATAAAAAGTAAGTGCATACCATAATGTGATCGTGGTTTGTGTCCCGAAGCCACTGGTTAAACTCGTCCATCCTTATTATGAAAGAGCTAGAACTTGGGGAACCTCCTCCACCGTATGCCTTCTTGTTAAGACAAGCAATGGAAAAATAACTCCCACTTATCCCACATTATCCAAGCTTAAGGCGGGCAAAATGGAGCAAAAAAGTAAACCTTTGTTTCATCAGGACGCCTACCTTTGCAACTTCAGAGGTATCAGTAGCAGCATCTGTACTCCTTAAGCACATTTTAAGATTATTCCGTTGCATGTAGACAGCAGCTCCTATGGGCCTGACACCACAAATTGCAATTATCCAAGAGGGCATGGAATTGCACCTTAACTAGCAGTAATTCCAAAAAACATGACATGCATTTTGACAAGTATAGCTCATGATTAGAAGTCCACGAATGTTCGAATGGGAAATTCTCTATTAGGAAAGAAGCATCTGCAACATTGACTGTAGGAAATTATGTACATAGCCGCAAGCCCAAGTTTGAAGGTGAGGCTTTTCGCATACAGCACAAGAACCCAAATGACTTCATCTTGACCTAAACTTTACATGTTCGTGAAGTTGAAGTACATATATCAACACATGCAACTATGTTTGAACCAATAATGAAGATTTCAGGGAATCCAACAAGAACCAAGTTTTTTCATTCAGTTGAACTTCCTCCACACTAGAGGAATGCAGCTTGTATACAATAATGACATTTGTTAGCTGAAAAATCAGATTATAAATCTGGTACTTACCTGCTTTGTTAATTTTCTCAAACCAATGCATAAGATTTCACGAGCAAATAGCAATGTTGCTGATATACGAGGTCTCAAGGATTAAAAGTCTTCATACATTATGCCCTTCAGGCCTACAGCAGTCAAACCTCTAAGAGACAAACAAGATTTGGGAATAAAAAAATTCCCACATGCCTCTGAAATATCCCCATTTCTTTCTCTTTAATAAATCACAAAATGAAGGTGAACCACCAAGAAGCTAAATTGGACCAAATCAGAAAATTCCCCTGCCACACTGCGATTTCGTCCGGAGAAACCCTCAACACAAGTGCTGATCCCAGCAGCTACTTTGCCAAGGGCATGGCTACTCACTCAATTAAGGAAAGCATAAACCACTAACCCTACTTCCGATACTAGATTGGTCCCAATTAATTGACAGGGATGATGCCTAGGACCAAAAGCAAGAATTAGGCGGTCAATTTCTTCCAAGCGCGGACATATACAATAATAACAATAACAGTACCCATGTAATCCCCAATCAATGAGGTTATAGGCAGGGAGGACTAGGACAAACCTAACCTTTGGCAACAAATGCACAAAGTAGCTGCTCTCAAAAAGTTTTACCACTGAATAGTGTGGCCCCTCTGTACCTCCAAAAATCAAGGAATTCAAAGGACATTATATAATGGAATCATACCCCAAAATCAAAGCTGGAAGGCATCAGAGAGGGCAGGCCTTGAGAAAAAAGGGGCTTTAATAACTGGCACAGGTCCCAAATTGTGACATACCTACCCGCTCATATAGCAAGATGTTTTTCTAACCTATGATGTCATATCGAGAATTTATAGTAGTTAGATTGAAACCAAAGCTTCCTATTGAATGGTGTCAATTGAAGCACCCCTATAGGGTAGATCACAAACCGTAACAGATGAGAACATTCTTTCAAAAACACATTTTACGAGTTTAGCCAGCCTGATGGCTGGCAAAAGCAAGGCCTATTTGGTATTTGGTTGCTCAGGATTTGCACACTAGGATTTTGGTACAGAAGATTTACACATCCACAACCCCCAAACGGAGACCCAACACTTAGCTGATACACTGATATCTCTTATTGTGCTAAAACAAATATTCCAAAATAGCAAAATAAGACAAGATCACCAAGTACAGAACACTTGTTTCAAACAAAGAAATATACCTCAGTCCAGCAGCAGCACTCTTTAAGCTAAGTTCCTCGGCAATTTCATTAGTCAAATTGGAATTTCCATCAGCTCTAACTCCCTGAGAACCAGATTCACGGAATTAAAGTTAATTGGATACCCGAAATTTTATGTAGAAATTATTGTTCAGATGTAGTAGAAGACAAGGAAAAAGAAAATTTTTAGGAAGAAAGAAAACAAATTCAAATTTTTTTGCACATACCCCTACCTAATACGGTACATATGCTTTAGACAAGTGCTAAACCGATAGTCACAGGGCTTTCGCTATATGTCAACAGTTCTCTGGCAAACTATAGCAGGACTAAAATTGATTGTGCTTAGTGAAAGATAGCAAAGCAGAATCAGTTTACCAGACACTCCCCATAAAATCCTCTGCCCAAACGAACTTTGAAAACCTTATCCAGCAATTTTTTTGCCGCATCCTGGCGAGTAGATATGATAGAATTTCCCACGCAAATTAAATCCGCAGAGCTTATCTCCACTAACTGTCGACAAAGACAGTTTCAGCCAAGTTCAAATTTTGAAAAAGATCTAAACTGAAGCCTATGAACCAAGAATGAAGGGAATAATGTGACACAAACAGAAATTCGTTCCTACAATACCCTCTAGATCTAGACTAAGAAGTAGATAATACATCCGGCAGAGATGACATCGTACTGCTGTGCACACATCTGCATGAAAACCCACATTATATGCTCGCATATGAGAAGTATGAAACTATGAATCAATTCAGTAGAAAAATTAACTCAGTCGCACATGCCAAAGAAGGTTACACTTCCAAAATATCTACTTTCCTAATAAATAGTAGTGCAAACACGTTACTATTAAATTTGAGAGAAACGTAGCAAGAAAATTGAGATAAATAGAAGCTATGGGGTACTGTATTAACAATGCAGCAACCTCACTTCTCATTTTTTCCCCCCTTCAAACATCCCTAGCCACGACATTTATTTGTGTTCTTCCAATTATGAGAAGTGCGATCTTTAAAAAGCAATAACATTTTTTACCCGTAAAGTTACACTGGATATTGGCTTATAAAGCTGGGAAGGCAGACTCAGAACCTAAGAAAGCAGAAGATCTATTGGAAACGAATAGATCATTAGGTGGGATGGCAGAATGTACAAGACAGATTTGGTAATAAACTAAAGGATGATAGGGGAAGGGTATTCGTACTTGATCCTAGAAGATAATATTTCATTTTTGTAATCAATGTACACTTCATACATATAGAATTGCCCATTACTCTAGGATTTGTCCATAGAAAATATAGTAAGGTTAGGCTTGTCGTTATGGACTCCGTATACGGAACTCTAAGACATTGTTTGAATTTCGCTAAACAAAATGAAATTGATTTGTCAGCAGTTTTGATGAGGATGCCTGTAGAAACTTTCGATGACTTCTGAAAAGATTGGGCTTTAACAATCTTTTGATCCAGGACTGCTGGTTTGCAACCATGTTAAAGATTCTTCCTTTACATCTTTCGAAGAATGTTTTTACCTTTCAGTTGCCTAAGCCTCTCTTCAAACTTCATTTACTCGCAGTCGCCCATCAGCAGCCCCTACCCCCTCAAAATGCACTTACATACTTTTAAATTAGTAAGTAATCTTCAAAGATTATGCCCATGGCAAGCGCACACAATTCCCAGAAAGGCTTACTGAAAAGCAAAATCAAATGATTATGTGTCGCACACTTCCCAAATTCATCCTATAGCCATCCTGTACTCTCCTATAAAATTAGACAAGAGAGAGTCCTTTTAGCTAGTAGAAAACAAGGCTGTTGTGATTCCCATCATCCTATTTCCTTGTTCATAAAGCAAACAAGTAAATCAAACAAACATTCAAAATCTCAAAGGATGACAATTTGGGGCTGAAAACAACATTTTAGTTACAGCGAAAAAAATAGTAGCAGGGCAATGTTTTCTGCAGACTGCAGCAACTCAAGGTAAATATACAGATCAACAGTACACAACGTGGTGTCATGAAAATCAGAGTAGCATTTGTTAACTTCCAGAAGCTTCCCCCATTAGGTGTTTGCTCTGAGTACTTGAAGAGACTTGGATGACAAGGTCAACATAATTGTGAAAGTACGAGCAGCATTGTTAATGCTACCAAATAACTACCACTTCTGAAGCTAAGAAGTACGGACACGTCTACTGACCTCACGAATCCGTGTCCGACACGTGTCAGTCACGCGACACTCTCCGGACACGTGTTGGACATGGCCAAATACTTGTCCAATTTGGTAATTATATTTCTTTTACCCCAAAATGCCAAAACATTCTGGTTACTCTACGACACGTTGGTTACAAACTTGGAACATACTAAGGACATGTTAAAAGTTTAAAACCTAATTTTTAGAACTCGACCTAGAGCGAAAATTTCTGCTGATGTATAGTTCACATATATTTATATGCGTACTGTTGATTAGTATGTTCCTAGGATTGTTGTTAATTTGATTCAATTCAACTAATGTTTTCGCCTTCTATATGAATTCATAACATACTCCATATTATACATACACTGAACATTCGACGTGTCCCCAACGTGTCAGTGTCCTAATTTTTTAAGAAATGACGTTTCCGCGTGCCTGTGTCGTGTCATGTCCGTATCCCGTATCTATGTCTGTGCTTCACAAATATGGCTCCTTCGTATTTAATCTATACAAGACCAAAAAAATCAAAAGTTGAACTACTGAACCTGTTCATACATGTGAGGATTGGTGATGCAGTTCAACATTGAACGCCATTCAACTAGTCCAATGTTAAATGCTTTAATGCTTGGTAAGCTCCATCGGCGAAGATCTCCATCTTCAATGTACTTAAGAACCAATTCCACATGATCACGGTGTTTTGGGTTTAATAAATAGTTGACCTCCCCCTGTTTCACACAAAAATATAACATAGATTTTGAAAATTCATAACTACACTTGTGTTTCAGCTGTTTCACGGATTTGGAATTGGTTTGCAATTCCAACATCTGGCCACTTCAAATTTGTATTTGAACCCAGAGTTTGTAAAAACAATTGCTCTGCAGAAGCAAAATTTTCTATGATTTATAAAATCAATTCTCTAATTAACTTCTGATAATGCTTTACAGATTTGAAGCATACATTCCACAGTGTTCAGTTACATAGAAGTATAGGCCCCAAATTCTATTGCAGTACTTTGTCTTTTTGCTTCTCTTTAAAGCTAAATATTCTTCATCTAATGTGAATGTCAACTTGCAATTACACAGTCATATATGCTTTTTAAATTTATTTGATCCGAAACTCAAAATAAACCCCATTCCCACATGCAGAAGAAACCTTAACTTGCAAAAAAAAAAAAAAGACTCACCAGCTAACTAGAACAGAGAATAATAAACAGCATAAGAGTACTCACGTTGCTAGATTCCATCAACAGTTTAGCCGAGAAGTATTCATATACAGCAGTGGAGCTACTCTTATCAAGATCAACATGAAATGTAAGCTTCCCACTGCAACCAGGGTCACAAGATATCCTTGGCAGAACCGATCTTGTATGATCAAACCCAATCACCCTAATCCAACCACAAATGCACATTAAGCTACCATATACATCAAAACCAGTTGGGCGGTAGAAAAGAAAAATTAACATTCACATCAAATAAGTATTCAAACGTTTTCTTACGTGCACGAAGTTTGACGCGAAAGTTCAGCCGCAAATCCTCTTGGCCCAAGAAAATCAAGAAAGTAGCATTCCTTGAGTCCTTCAATGCACAAATCGTCAACCCTAAATTCACAAACTAGTTTAATAAAATACATACAAAGCACACCCGTATGTTAGGCTATAAAACTCTGTAAATAGAACAAAAGAACTGAAAATATAGAATAGATACTTCTTGTCATGTTTTGTTAGACTATCTAAGTATCTAGCAAATATTGAACGTCACTGAATACAATAAGTGATGGTAACTGGATTAGATGATAACTACATTTCATAATTCATACCACCTAAAATTTCAAGTGACTCTTGAAAAGTATTTGACTAAAAGTTACCCAAAAACACAAAGTAGAGTTCTTACTTTCTGAAATGAAATTCTAATTGCTTATATAAAACAGTACCACCATGACCACATCTACTACAACCAACCACCACAACTCCTTGTGTTCCAACTCCACCACTGCCACCCATCCATCATTACCATCTCCATACCAACCTCAACACCACTACCACACCACCACAACATGACCCCCCATCCTGCAAACAAGCCGAAATGAGCTTTAGAATGTTCAAGCTTGTTTAGCGAACTCGAGATCAAAGATTATTTTACAAGTCAAGCTGGCCTAGGCTTGAGTTGAGCTCGAGCTTGTTTACGAGCCTTAACGAGTCAAAAAATAATATACTATGCTCTCACATAGGTCTAGAACAAAAATTTTATCACGCACTTAAATTAGTTCAAACATATCCAAAATTATAAAGAAAAAACATACATATGAGTTCAAATTAGATGTAAACTTTCATACATATACAGGTTATAAAATTTTCATTATATACATATATAAGTTATGTAAGTTCATACAGACAAAACTTATTGGATTATATACATATAATCTAGACTCGCGAGCCTAATTGAGTCGAATACTGCCAAGCTCATGTTTTGGCTCCTTTATTAAACGAGCCTAAAATTGAGGCGTAGATAACGAGCCTTTACCTAGACTAGCCTTGAACAGTTCAAAAACTTCTAGTTCATTTGTAGCCCTACGGTCACCCATCACCCCCCATCGGGGAGGAAATCACCAAAACATGATCACCGCCCTTATACAAAGATGAAATCCACAAATTAAAAACTCTGTAAATCATATTTCAGCTTGGATATTGTAGTGCACAAAGATATGAGTCTACTAAGTCTAAGTGAACAAGTAGCCGTCTCGACAGAGTTCAGTGAAAAAAAATATTCATATCAGCGTCTTGAACAAATTCACGAATTCACTATTCAGGTTACAAATTTATCAACCAGGTCATAAGTTGAATCGCGAGGATAGAAATCATACAAAACAGACAAACCAACCACTATATATCTATCTATTCATAAATAAATGCAATGAGAGAAGTAAATGCAAACGGAGGAGTTTTTGCATACCTGAGGGGTTCGACGGAGGAGAAGGGTAAGATGAGGCACGGACGCCGGAGATAAGAGTGGAAGAGATGAGCAAAGAGGGCTGAGAAAGCGCCGGAAAATGAAGGATAGTTGTATAGTGCGATGGTTGGGGTTTTCTCCTCGGAGGCTCTTCGTAGGGCTTCGAGTGCCGCGTCTGATCGGAACCCTCGGCTTCGCCGGGAAAAGGCACTCGTCCACCGCCGGAGGAGAAAAAATGTCATTTTGGCAGTGTAGTAGCTATGGCCCACGGGAACCGTGCCGTTTTCGTTAGGCTAAATAAAAACCAAGTGGGACCCACTTGAATATAAAAATACATTTCGTTTGGATTTTCGGAACCAGGTTTTGAAAACTCTCCCTTGTTCGGTTTCTCCAATGGGTTTTCTACCCTTTTCGTTTTTGAAGGGTTTTGAGAACCGGTTCTCAAAAAGCCATTTGGATTTTCAATAAGAATTTTCAAGAATTTTGAGAACTGATTCTCAAAATCCTTGAAAACAAGGTGCATGTGTCTGATTAACCCTCTATGTCCCTCCCAAGAGGGCCATATAACAGGCAATTCCAAATTCCATGGCTTACCACTTTGGTTCAATTTGGACGATTTTACCCTTGAAATTCCTGCCTTGCCCTTTCTGATTTTCGTAATTACCGGATTTCCCCTTGGCTGTTTTGGTCATTTGGTGGTTTTTTTACACAATTGCAAAATTTCCTCTTGTGTTTTATATTTTTCGCTTGGGCCCCTGCTACTTTATTATGTTTTGTCATTATCAAACTCCCAGGCTTTATTTTTTCCCTCTTTAGTCCCCAATTATATTTGTAAATAACATTTCTAAACCTATTGAACTAAGTAAAAAAATACATAGCATGCACATCGTTAATTTTTACCAACGGACAAACACTAACGGGCATTAATTTCGTGCAAAGCACAAGGCTTCATACCTAGTTGTCTGAGATGGCGGGAAATTTCCCTCCAAATTGTCCTTTACCTTTTCACATATCACAAAGTTACATTTACTATTGCAAAAGCTACTTTCCCATTTTCCTTACCATTTCACCGGCTTATCTTCACGAAGACAAGACGAAGAACTGTGGTGAACAGGTATGGCCTTGATTTTTGCTATTATTTTTTTTTTCTTGGTCATGTTTGCTATTACTTTCCCATTTTCTTTACCATTTCCCCAGCGTATCTACTTTCCCATGTTCCTTAAATTCGTGATGTTTCAATCCAAATTTGGATTGAAACTACTCCCTCCGTCCCATTTTGTTTGTCAATTTTTTATAATCGTATCAATTTTTGATCGCTTATATCTTTTAATATTGATCTCCAAGTATAAGCAATATGGATCTTGTTTGATAGTTCACGATTAATTCTATTATACTGGTGGAATTATTTTGCCTAAAGCTACATGAGTTCTTTACAGTAGCTTATCTACAACAATGATGGAGTAATAGCAAGGTGAGTTTATTTTCCAATTCCCGGTGTGTTGTTTTATTTTTTCTAAGTTCTACGTAATTGGGAATATTCAGTCTGTTTTCGTTTCAAATGAAAAATGTTTCGAAGGTAGAGCAATATGTTTTCTCTCACTTGTATTTTTTTCTTTTTGCAGATGAATTATCAAGCCAGTTTACTTCCAACTTTTGCAATCTCTTCAGCCAAAAGAAGAAAGAGATTTTTTATGATTGTCTAATTCATGGTCATTTTGTTTGTCAATAGCTGTAATGCATGTAATTGGATCGTGCAAAGCCGTGCTGTAAAATTATGGGGGGAAAAAAGTAGTGCTGTAAAGAATGGAACTAATGTTCTACTCCTATTATTTGGACATTTTCAATGCAATATGTATGTGGTCTTTCAGAAAATGCAAGAGTGTTTTATATCCCTAATTACGTGGGATTGTAATTGTTACTGTACTATTTTCCCCCTCAAAAGCCTAATTTAAAGGTTTCTTTGGACCAGGGGTGGGTGCCGTGCACCCGGATGTTATGCACCTTGATGTGCACCCCTCGGCCATCCGATCATGTTTTGGACGGTCTGGATGTATTCGGAAATTTTAATTTAATTTTGATTTATTTTTACTAGTAAAAAATCAAAACACATCCAGGCCGTCCAAAATATAATCGGATGCCCGAGGGGTGCATAACACCTGGGTGCACAACACCCACCCCGTTCCCGGTTTCTAATTACGTGGGATTGACGGATTGTAATGGCTACTACTTGAATCATGTGCTCTGCTTCGGAAAATCTAAATTTTTAACTTGTATTGTATGTTGTGTTTTTTATTGGTACTTTAGTGTTAAATTTGTTGTTAGTAAGAAAGGTGAGGGTTAAAATTGTCAAGTGAAAAAAGTACTCTTTTTCACAGACAAGACAAGATAGGGGACTAGTGAGACAAATGGAGCTTGGGTCCCACTTATTTTGAGCCCTTAGGGCTTCGGTTAGCATTTTTGTTTTTTTTTTTTTTTATGTTGAAAGTTTTTTCTCATTTGTTAGTTTCACGTCCATTTTTGGTGATTTACTCGTTCATTTTGATGGGAGAAATCTAAAAAGTATAAACTTATTAAAAAAACTTTTCTTTTTGTGAATAAAGACAAAAATAATCCAATAAACCACTACAATTTGGATTAATTTTGTCTTTGATGAACTTTTTTGAAAATATAATCTATGGCTCAAAAAAATTCATATAAGGTAACGCTGCAGATACTAAAAGATTGTTTTTTTTTTTTTCAAAAAAATTTATATTTTTAGTGAATTCTTTTTCAATTTAAAGACTATTTTTTATTTTTCAATTCATTCACCGGGAAAAACGATTAGTCAAAAAAATTTGACCCAAATCTAATAAAAATTAAGAAGAAACAACCAAAATAACACAAAAAAAATTAGGACAAAGGGGCCTACCAATGCCTTTGGGTAGAACAGTGTTAAAACAGTATGATGTGAAGAAATAGGGATGATGGATATATGAACTCTTCTGCATTGATGAGGGTAGTTTTTTTATCCGATTTTTACTTAAATTATGAAAGTACTTTGCTTAAAATGTCATTTGAATGTCGTTGCCCCGCTTTCTTTTTTTAAAAGCAGTCAAGATATTCTCATTCAAAGCTTGAAGGCAGATTACATCATAAGATACAGAAATAAACCAAAACTATTAGCCTCTGACATGAGCACGGCTACAAGCACAACCAGACCGATTCTAGACACACCTGCCAAGGCAGACCGACACTACGTGCATAGAGTCCTGTCAAGATCTAGTTGTAGAGAATCCCACGGAAAACCCAGCTCAATCCTAAGCTTAAAGAACAGATGCAATCTAAAAACACTCCACGCAGGGAGGTAATACAGCATCCAAGCGGGGCAACCAACCATCAAAACGGGGCAAAACCTAAAAAACTGAAAATAAAAACATAACCCCAGCCATAAAGATGTCGCCGGCTGCCGCCGCGCTGGATCTAGCAACTTACTCGCCCGAAGGGTCTCAACCAGATCTTTCTTGCTTCGAATCTTCGCACTAACGGATCCCGGAGGATGGATAATTCAGTGGATGGGGGGAGGCAAAGAGAGGGGGAGGGGGAGGGGGGAGGAGGAGGAAGGGGAGGGGGAGGAGGAGGAAGGGGAGGTGGTCGGATTTTTAGAGTGGCTGGATGGAGGCAGAGACAAGGAGGTGTATGGGGAGATGGTGGAGAATGGTGTAAGGAATGAGTGGGATCCAAAGAGAGGAACTAAAGAAGGGAAGAAAAGGGTTGGTTTAGGAGGAGGACCAAGGGGTGGAGGTGGAGGAGAAAGGAGCCACAGCTCCCCCCCCCCCCAATAGCAAACCCTAACTGTTGGAAAAGTTAGAGAGAAGGCAGAAAGAATTATTTTTAGAGAGAGAGAGAAAGAAGAATGTGTACCCCGCTTATGAAACAACATTTTTAGAAAAAGTTGTAGCTGATTCCGAGTTCCGTTGCTTGATCCAAACCACTCATTTTGTTCGTCTCGTATCGTATGTATACTACGTTATAATTACGGTTGATCAGACATCCGTAAGTATTTGATCTGTCACTATTTAACTTACAATTCTATGAAAAAAAATACCTACAGGCCTCGTTTGATTCAGGGATTAGGCGCTTGGGATTGGACTAAAGCGTCTAATCCCGCCTTATCCTTCGTTTGGTTCCCAAAAAATGGGTTGGGATTACTAGTCCGGGATAAAAATAGTGCTAGG
>JAXBDA010000336.1:0-93254 GCA_036023075.1 Gaultheria prostrata | reverse complement strand
TAGCAAGCCGAATTGAGGAAAGCCAGACTGACTAGGGTAGTAGACAACCTCTTGGAACAAGGAAATGTGGTTTTGGCTAGCTATAATAGCCAAGAGAGCCTATGTAGAGAGTGTCTTGGAGTTGCTCTAAAGGCATTGGAGGAGTAATTTTTGTTTACGATGCAAATCACTGTACAACTAGAAAAAGGATTTAGACCCTCCACCAACCGGTCTACTTTGATGATTAAAATTGTTCGTTTTAATGTGTTTATCGAGAACATCAATTGTATTAAAAACTATATATGTTGATCAAATATCTATTAATATAATTTAAAAACACATTTGTCTCGATAAAAAAAACATAGTATCACAAGAGATCGAAACTCATTTATCTCAAAAGATGAATATGTTACGGATATATATAGTGCAATCAGGTGTTAATTGATGTCTTGTTCACTGAACTTTCTTCGTCTGGTTGGTATTCTCAATGAACACTATAAAATCAACGTTTCCGATTATCAAAGTGAGCTCAAAATCGCGAAATCGAATGCTCGAATATAAGACAAAAATTTCAAACTCAGTCCAACCTTCTATTTTCAAAAAAATAAAGTAACAAGAAAATAAACTTCAAATACAACTATGAAAATATGAATACACAGTGATCAATAATTTCTTTTTGCCGATCGAGAAAACATAAACCTCTTTGCAAAGAAATAAATAGAAGAGTTGATTAAATATATCATTCTTTTTTTGGACACCACGTGTGCCTCTAAATAGAATTATTGTTTGTGTATTGCACAGGAGGAATTAATGCAAGTTAGATGATTATTTAAATTTGGTACCTACCTATGATCACCGTCCAATTAATTCATACCAACCCCTCATCAGCTAATGAGCTTTGCTACAAAAGTGCAACTTTTTGGACCAAAATTGAATTAACATAAATTATTTGGCTGGAAGACACTAAAACTTTGAGGATCACCTGTCGCATATTGCCACGTATTGGGTTAATTACGTGATTAACCAAGATGACACGTTTAATTCATGTCAGAACAAGAGATAAATGATTGAGATAATTAAAACAAATCATTGTGTTTAATTAAAACTCGTACGGATAATTACGTGGAAACCTGTTTTCGTCGCATTAGGGGTTAGGCTATGTGAGGAAATCACTCTTGGCTCAGTAAAGAGGTGGTCCACGGTGCATACGTAGTAGGTGAACTAAAGTTTCGCCCGTAGTTAAAGCTCATGCTGGAAATCTCTCAGATGCTATTAATTTTTTTAATATTTTATTCATACGAAATTATGCTCTAGTTTTAACTTTGCCCTCCACAATTTGGCGGCGGAATTGAACTCTCAGAATTTTAGTTAGTTCATGCAAACCGTTCATTTTCTAAAACTCGATCCTAACACTATTTGTTTAAAATGCAAAATTCTTTGAATATCACTAGGTACCTAACCTGGCTACATTGGGGAAAAAAAATGTTTCAAAACTCGGAGCGAGGGTGGGAAGTGGCAACTAGCCCAATCCCAACGTGGCTCCACCTCTGTTCTTGAGAAAACATGAATTACTATTATTTTAAAACTACAGTACTTTAAAATAAATGAAGAGTATTGCATGTATTCGAGTTTCTTTTGTAAATTACACCAGCGAACAGAATTAGACCCTATTAAATTATAGGTAGCCTGATTGCGTGAAACAACTACAGATCTGGTCTTGAGCTAAAACTCGACATATAATGGGGTTAAGTCTGTGGAAATTTATGAATTTTAGGGGCGGGCGCTACTTTGATATTTCTAGTAATAGGCCAAAAAAAGGGGCAAATTTTCAGTCCTTACTTTAGGCCCCGAAAAGTCAGGGTTGGCACTGGATATATACAAGTATCTAATCCTGCACACTGAGTGAAGCCAATAAAAAAAAAAAAAAAAAGAGCATTTGTTTTTCAAAAAAAAATAAAATTTGGGTACCAGGTGGATACGGGAGAGAGATGCCATTGGAATATTGGATGCCTGTTCGGAAGAAAGAGAAAAGGTAAAAGGAACTTTGGGATTCCAAAAGGAAAATGGAATTAAGCATGTTGTCTTATCTTACGTGAAATGCGCATGAGCCGGGGGAGCGGGCACTCACGGACCAAAAAATCCAAGGCTGATGATCATCGCCCTAAGAGGTGATTTGGCAAAAAAAAAAAAACTTTGTTTTTTGGTTTATTTGGGGGAATAAACCGGAATAAACCACAGTGGTTTGGCAAAAAAACGGAATAAACCGGAATAAACCACAGTGGTTTGGCAAATAAACCACATGAGTTCTCTTTAAACAGTGGAATAAACCACAAGTTGAACCAAAGGAGTTTTTTGGTTTATTGCTACATAAACCAATAAACCAAAAAACAAGTTTATTTATTTTTTCCAAATCACCCCTAAACAAGGGTTGCACTTGCAGTAGAACGTGACTGACCAAAATACAAACAAAATTGATGTTATATTTATCCCTTTCAGAAAAAGAAAAAAAATCCGTAATTCCCAAGAATATATCGAGAAATAATTTTCACACTCTTTAATTTAATTACAAAATCGTCATAATTTCAAATAGATGGTGAGGCATCAGGAGAAGGGAAGGCGAGGAATGGGCATGTTGGCCGGGGGATTGGGCCATTTGGGTGGTTAGTGATGTGTTTGCTAAGTTTGTGAAGTTTGATGCAGCTTGGATTGTTAATTCAATTGGCAATGATATACTTCGAGTATTATGGTAAGCGGTGGACTTGAGGTGGGTGGTGCTCACCTGTGTGTTATGTACCGTGTTGTGCATTTTTTGGTCGTCCGATCATATTTTGGACAGCCTGGATGCATTCAGCAATTTTAATTTAATTTTAATTTACTTTTATCGGTAAAAAATCAAAACACATCTGGATCGTCCAAAATACAATCGGACGGCCGAAGGGTGCATAGCACCCAAGTGCACATCATCCATCCCGTTTCCAGTGGTGTAACACCTTAAAGATAGATATTTTGCAAGCTATACACAACCACTGATATACAAATCATCCCATTGGATGGACATGTAGATACCCAAGACATATGTTTTAACGGTAAATTAAGTCATCCCAGTTATATTGATATAAGACAAGTACATGCATGCCATTGTTCTGCCGTTCAAAAAAAAGAGGAAAAAATAGTACATGCATGCCGAAATACAAAAAACAAAATAACAAAACAAAAAATAAAATAAAATAAAAAAATGCCGCTCAACTCCGACTCCGATGTCGGATCCAGTATTCCGCTCGTGGAGGTGGATGGATGAAAGATTATCTCTCGATCTAACTCCCACCGCAGTATCCCACTGGATCTGTACCTCTACGCCTTCATTGTCGTCGTTGGAGAGCTCAAGAAATGGCCACTCAAACCAAATTGACCAGGGTCTCCGTGTTAGAGCTAGGACCCAGACCTAGAACTTCCAATTTGGGTCTTGGGGACGGATCGAGGTGGCAAGGAATGGTTGTGTTTGTTAGGTTTGAGCAAGGTGGGGTATTGGGTTGGGTTGTCAATTCAGTAAATGACGAACTTCGAGTATTACTAGTAGTGGTGGTGGAACACCCTAAAATGGGTATCAGCTAGTTATGCGTAGCATTAGGGGCGGTGCCAGAATTTTAGAAAAGAGGGATCAAAATTTGTACCATGTGCGAGTTACTTTTCCGATTTGCTTGAAAGAAACAATTAAATTAACAAGTTAAACAAAAAGTACACTTATATTAATAACCAAATGTAGCTTCGATTTACAATTGACCTCGACGACTTCTCATACTTTGGAAACGTTGCATGATAGCCTCATTTGTAATGTTATCGAAAATATCTTTCTCAATATAAACAACCAAACTATCATATCATGCATCCATTGATCACACATTCGATTTCAAAGCCTACTCTTCATAATTTTCACGACTTCTCATACTTTGGAAGAGATCGTCTTTCTGTTTTTCGTTTTTCGCCAGAGAAAGAGGTAGAATTTGGTTGCTGAATAAGTGAAGCAGAAAGACTTGATTCTAAAAGGAGGATTCTATTTGCCACCCCTTTCTTTACTTATGTACCAAATACACAAGATTTGCTGGGGCAAAAAAAAAAAAAAAAAAAGGTGGTCAATTAGCAATTCATTGATGTGTATTAGTAATATCCCTATAGAGAATTCAAATTCAGGGTGGTCAATTGACCACTGTTGTACCCACATGCCTCCGCCCCTACGTAGCAACCGATGGACTATGTACTCTCTTCTCTATCAGGGGTGTTTTGGCATAAGTAGTAAACTAAACTTTTTATTTTTTGGTGCTTAAAATGCTTGTACTTTACACATGAGTACAATCATTTAAAGCACCAAAAAACAGAAAAGTTTAGTAAACTACTTAGGCCAAAACAAGCCTGATACGTAGTAAAGAACTTATGTAAGCCGTGATGTGTATCCAATTATTGGAGAACCTTGTAAATCTTCGTTGTTGTGCTTTCTTAATTTGTTTTGCTTTTGTTTTTTTGTTTTTGCTAAAGTGTTCTTTGTATAATTCTGTGTTTGTGTGTATGAATTCGAGTCGAATCCACTACAATAGTGGGGCGGCGAAGGACAGTAACGGTGGTGCGAAAGCGGTGGATGGAAAGGTGAGGGAAGCGAGGGAGATGGCTAGTGTGTGGCGGAGAGAGGATACTTGAGCTCGTCGAGTATGTCGTTCACGTAAACAATTAGTTTCATCGAATATCGATATCGATATCTGTAGATGAACAAAATAGATTTGTAATGACCCTTCCATTTTGGAGCTTGAGTTTTTGGTTGTTTACAAAGTTTCCACTCAGTATGATCGTAATTAACTTCACTGTTTATAGTGAGCTCCAATGCAGTGGACCTACGAAAGAACAGATGTAGAAATGCTAAGTAATGTTCACCCTGAATTGTGAACGAAATTGGACTTTGTCCCAACTTTGAAACACAAGGGGCAGATAACCCCAATTTACAGCTTCACTTTTGAAACGGTACTAACAAAAAGCAGACCCAATTCCTAAGCTACATTGGGACCATTATAGTCACTGGTTGTTTGTTCCTATTCAATAATGGTACAAGGGTGACCTTGCATTTTGGATCAGTTCTGTGGCCTTTGGTGCCTTTTCTGGGCCTATTAAGAGATCAGCCCTCTATCAGTTTTTTTTTTTTGGTAAAGAAGAGTGTCCCGATAAGTAAGAATAATCTTCTCAGTGTTTTGCCAAACGCCACACTACAAGCACAAAAACAGTAAATCAAGCAAGAACAAGACACACAAATTTACGTGGTTCGGCCAAATCGGACCTACTTCCACGGGGAGGGGGATTTCACTATACTCCGGAGATAATTGTAATTACACACTCACTCTCTATCTCACTACAATGATTTCCTTACCGTTCTCTCATGTATCTCTCTCTCAAACTCACTGCCCCTCTCTTTTTTATCACACTCTAATAAACAAGACATCACGAGTATTTATAAAGCTACATGAGAAAACCCTAAAACCTCCTATTTGGGCCTAAGCCCAACCGGCCCACACGGGGTGGACCCAACACTCAGCCCTTCCCATAGCTCATTCCATGCATTTGTGTGAGGTGAGTTGGCTCCAAGAACAAAATTCTACCAAGAGGAATGGACTTTGCTGCTTTAGAATGATAAATAGCCCCGCCGAGACAATTCGATTAGGTACTGCAACAATCCCTTTGAGGTTAGCTAGCCCTCTATCATTGCATTGACATCTTATGAAAGTTTGTTAAGATAAGATGGGCTAGTAGGGATAAGAGGGCACGAGATTATCTTGTCCCGAGGTATCTACCTGTCCATCCAATTGGAAGGTTCTTCTGTCTATTCTAGTGCCATAGCAAACAAGGTAAAAGAGGTTGTGGACAAACGGTACCCAGCAATTCGGACCAACCAGTAGCTGTACATTACCAGAGAAGAAAGGATTTTATATGAGTATGTGTACCTTTTCCACTCTTTGAATGACGGATACGTTAGTTAACTAGGGAATGCTAGTGTCTTTAGGTATGACACGACGTTACAAAAGGTTGGGATTTATTTTTAACACCTCAATGTTTACTTTCTTTGTCAATGTTCTATTATCTAGTAAATGTTTGTGCCTGAATACACTTACGAACGTAATATAGTCCAACACAATTTGACTTCCGATAAAGTTATTGAGTTTCCGTAATGTAAATTGCGTACTTTGAGAAAATAATTACCAAGTCAATGCTCCAACTCCACAGCCATCAAGCTCCAAAATCACCACCAACAACAAAAAAAAATGGGGCCTCGGTTGGATTCTCAGCCCATCTAAACGTAACTACACTCCACAGGTATCCATAAATTTGCACGCTTTCGATAATCTATGACTTCTAGATTACTCGATCGGACAATCAAAAGGAAAAGAGATTCCTCGATCATCATTTTTGTTGGTTATTCGGAAAAAAAAAAAAAAACAAATAAAAGGTGTGTACGTCGTAGGTAACAGGATAATGTTTAAAGTTACTGTCGAAAATTTGGATTTGTTGTTAAGAGTTTTCATAGGATGAAAAGATTTCTTATGTTCTTGCTAGTGGTATTACAAATTTACAGCAATGAACACCAAATATATAATTATAATAGGCAAATTAATCAGACTCGGGCAAAGATATTTCTCCCTTTTTTTATGAAGATTCAAGCAGTGACAAAATGGTGTAGTAGAAAATCTAGGGGATTTTTTGCGTACAAGATACAATAATCCGATTAAATTGTCATGTGATTTGTTCCTACTCTGCACGAGTAGATATTCTCGAAAGCTCCACCACAACAATACAATAAAATACCCTTACACTTTGCCTGGTCCAACAAACACTCGTACTAATTTGGAACTTAATTACAGACTAACAGACTGGTATTATTGGAACTTGGAAACTACGTGACAGAACTGTAATGGGTTCGTTTGTCAGGTGAATATAACTCCCTATGTTATAAGGGAACCCAAATGGCAGCCCCAATGGACGGCATATTTTTCACATCTGCTGCCAAAATATGGCTGTGACAGGGCATATGACATTTTTTTCTTTCCGATAGAGAGAAAAAAATTCGTAATCTAACTGAGTTGCCGCCATTATATGGGTGAAAGGGGCCGACGACTGACGAAAACCTAAAAGAATTTTTTCAAACTCTGATAGGGTGGGAATGTGAAATAAATTTCTTAAGTCAAATGTTTCCAAAGTCTGAAACGACTTGTGTTTAGCTTACTAACTTAAAGAGCTAAAACCTTTTTGGCTTAAGTTAGTCGTTAAGGCTCGGCTCATTTGCTGAGCTCGAGTTTTTGGCTCGTTTACTAGCCGAGTATTCTATAGGCTCGGATCGTTTAAAGAGGCTCGTTAAGTTAATTAATCGGGCTCGACTCGAACTCTAATTTTGGGCTCATTAAGCAAACAAGCCGAGCTCGAACACTACAAAGCTCGGTTCGGCTCGTTTACGATCCTACCCGCAAAATTGTACTACCCATAGTATTAATCTTTTTTTCAACTTTTTTTTTACATAAACATCACCATTTTTTGCTTCTCATTTTCCACTCTGCATATATATCTTCCAAAATTAATTTAATTGAATTAAACTGCGATTGACCGTAAATTCTCGCTTATACTACTGCTCCTGGATCATACAACCCAAAACCAAGATCCGAATAATCAAAAACCCCAAACTCGCCGTTTTCATTTCCGTCATAGTTAACGGCGAGACCAATGTCGAACGAGTCATAACTCGGGATCTGATAGTCGAACCTCCACAACTCACTGAGTTCACCCAACGAGGTCGATGAGACTCGCTCCAACTCATCCTCATTCTTTTTATCTTCTTCTGTCGACGACGTCGTATTAGCCGGAGGGAGGCCGAGATCGTCGTCGGAGGCTTCGAGAAGGAAACCCAAACCCGCCGTAGACTCTCCGGGATGTGACATCAGGTTCACCGTCGGCGGCGAGATCTCTTCGAAGAAGCTTTTCATGAACGAGTCCAGATCGGGACCCGTGGCGCAAAGTTCCGAGTCGTCGAGGTTACCGAGGAGATCGTCTCGTAGTCTCTTCACCTCGGGCGAGTCAAACTCGGACTCGTCCGAGTCATCTCGAACTCGTTTGTTGTTACTCAGCTGTTCCATTTTGGCAATAAATACCGGAATTACAGGAAGGGCCAACGCTAGATTTTACAAGGGGAGAGAGAGAGAGAGAGGCAGATGTGGTGGATTTTTGCTTTGGAGTTGGAACGCTTATATAGTGGTGACAATATAGAGAGAGAAAGTAGATGGAGAAGTTAGAGAGAGAGAGAGATGGGAATTGAAGGGACAGATGGGGAGGCGAATACGTTTGCGTTCGGCCAGCGACCTTTTCCTTTTACTGCTTCATTTGGAGAAAAACTTGGGTGCAAATGGGGTAGGAGTTGGATTGGTGCTCTTTTGGCACATTTAGACTGTTCAAAAGTGTATTAAAAGAAAAAAATTGTGGTACCCAAACATTACATCGGGGCCATCCAAAAATATATTGGACGGCCGAGATTAAAACTCTTTCTCCTTACTCTCTTTCTTCTTTCTCTCTCATTTTTCTCTCTCCAAAATCCAAATTGCTCAAAGCCAAAATGGACAGCCTAGATGCGCCGAGGAATCCGAACCGCCCAAAGCCAAAACGGACGGTCTAAATGTGCCGAGACAGTAGAGGTACACCTCTCGATACTGAAAATTCAGAATTTGGCATTTTCCTTATTTAAATTGTCTACTTGGTTTTTTTTTTTTTGGTTTCTCATTTGTTTATTGTTTAAACATGGCATGTTACAATAAGAATCTTCATTTAATTGTGTACGGCATGTTTTTAAAATTTATATAAAATCCATAAGTAAAATGTACAAAATATGCAAGTGGTGACTAGCTTGTGCGGTAGAACTCTTGGACACCCCACACTGCATCCCGGGATCGAGTCTCACTCCCCTCTCCCCCCATGTAATAGATTAGGATGGCGAATGAAAAAAAAAGTACAAAATATTAAAAAATTGATGTTAAATCACAATTTTTAAACAGAAATTCACAATTTTTAGAATTCATAACATTTACATGTTTTGAGTTGTTGTCTTCGACTCTCCATGTGATAATTCCAAAACAAATAGTATTACGGATTTTAAAATATATATATATATATTGATTTATGTATAAATGTTATTTATTTGTACAAAATAGAAATTCATGTGAGTATTTCTTTTTCTGTATGAAGGAATTGATATTGAAGGAATATCCAACAGAATATGTAATCTCATTAGATTAACAGTAATTTAATTAATTATTCCATACTCACGAAATGTGCATGTGGCATAGGCACTTGCCGCATGTGGAATCATTAATCCCATAGAGTACGGACACGTTTTATATTTGTGTTCGTGTCAAAAAATAATCTATCCAAAACTTCTAACTTCACGCCGTGTTATTATTGGGTTATTACAGACCGTCACATAGTGCTTCAACAACCATTAACACCGTCAACTTTAATAGAATCCATATTTTGTCGTGTACTCAAGGCCGACTCTAAGATTTCGGTCCAGCGGTGACAAAATCTCGTATAGAATTTTATAATGCAAAATTCTATCTAAAATATATATTTTTTATTTGGTTAAAAATTTGTTGAGTCAGATTTGTTTTGTATTGTTAACCAGTACTACTATCTACTTACTAAAAAAAGCACGATGACCCAGTGCAAACCAAAAATAAATAAAAAAATTACTGACAAATTACATAATTTTAGCGTAGCTTTAAAACCCAATGCGTTAACTTAAACCTAACCAAGGGCTTGTAACCTAGCGGTTATCTCCCGGTTCTTCACAAGCGAGACTAGGGTTTAGGGCTATAGATAATTTCTAGACCCCTCTGGATTAACTCACTAACTCTCCCGCTAACCCCCACCGGGAAAAAAAAAACCCTTAAAACCTCTTTTTTTTTTGGGTAAATAACTTAAACCCTCTTGATTACTGGTAAAGCGCTCATTCATGTACTCTGAAAAATTGTAAAATGTATAGTGAAAAAGGATACTGGAGTAGTACTCAATCAACAATTAAGTAAATTTTTATTTAGATTAGTGAGAATGATGATTTTATTGAGCAAAACGATCCTCTTAAGTTATGATGATTCACATGATACGTTGATTACTCATGTGATTTCTCATGTTTGACAAGATATTAATCCATCACGATATTCATTTGAAGATTCAAGTCGTTTATTTTGTTAGTCTCCATGTGATTAGTATTATTTATATAAAAAAATTTAAAGTTGATTTGATGCCGGTATTTATCTAAACGAAACATATTCATTGATCAAATAAGAAATTGATGGTCAAATTAACAATTTACTGCCAAATATTATTTGAGCCTTGTATATATCCGATCGGCCAGTGATGTAAAAAAGTTAGTCAAAATGGAACGGACCTCACAAATCAAACGAAACTGGTCAATTTTGATCAGTTTTTTTTAAACTTGTTTTAGTGTGTTTAGACCAATTCTTAGTATTATTTTATAATTAATTAACTAAATTAGAGGTAAAGTATCTTTCCTGTGTAATCCTCATTTGAAATTAGTAGTAGTAGTATTATTTTCTCTTGGCGTTTTTTTTTTTTTGAAAGGCAAAAAATTTCATTAATCTTGAAAAGTGTACAAGACTAATTGGGGCAAGAAAAGGCAACAATCACAGTTATCAATCCGAGACCCAAACCCAAAGAGACAAATCCCACCAAAAGGCCAGAGGCCCCACACCCGTGGGTCAAAACCCAAATACAACACTAAGCACAGAAGACACCCATGGGCCAAAACCCATATAAAACATTGAGCACAAGAGGTCCGAAACCTCAAATGGGCCAAGCCCAACAAAGACAACCCAACCCTAATAGCAGCAAACAACCACAAGCCACCGCCGCCCAGAAGATCACACCTCCACATCGCCGTTAAGCACACCGGATCAATCCAAGAGACGAACCCGTCAGGAGGGACACCACCGCCGACCGACAGAACTCCACAACGCCGTTAGGCAAAACCAAAACCACCCATGAGTGGAATCAGCGGGAGCACCAAGCAAAAGGCCAACGGCAAACAGATCAGAGGGAGAGATCGAGGTCGAAGCAAGAGGAAGCAAATCAAGACAGCCGGCGTCGGACGGATCCAGGCGACCCACGCCGCCGTGAAGCGGCTGGACGCCGTAGCGCAGGCCCGCCGGGAAAGAAAGCCTCGAGTGGAGAACCCGAAACCTCTCGCCAAACCAAAGCACGCGGCCGCAAGCCACCCACAACCACCACAAAAACTGGCCACCAAGAACCTGCGAAAAGGGGAGGAGAAAAACGAGAATGGAGAAGAGGAGAGAGAGAGAGAGAGAGAAGGAGAAGAAGAAGCCGCCTGGGGGGAGGAGGGAAAAAGGCGGCGCCTCGCCCCCCCAAGCAAACCTAATCGGCTGAAAGATGTAGAGAGAGAGTTTTCTCTTGGCGCTTTGCCAGTACATTAATAAACTTATTATGGTTTATGTTCCGATGATGTAAAATAAAGCATTTTTTTCCCGTATTTGATTACCATTGCACAAGACTAATAGTCCTAAACCGAATCGAACAGAACCATTTTTTGAATTATTCAAATCATTCACCAGAAAAGTCGAAGGCGCCATAAAGTTTTGTTAGAAAAGTCCCGCAGCACCGGATCTTGGGCTGGTCGGCGCCGACCGGAGCCAGACATGGTGAATGGTTATGGTTACGGAGATGGTAGTAGGAGGGAAGGAGATGATGAGCTAGGATGGTGATCGGAGAAGTGCAGAGATAATCTTCTTATCTCTGGAAATTCGAACTCTGTTGAAAATAACTCAACATATAAGTTTGTATATATCTATAAATTTTTTGGTCTTGCTAACGGGCGCACCATTGCGCCGGTTAAGGGTACAAAAAAGTACACCTATTGGGTCCCACTTGTACTATAAAGTACACTTTTAAGTAAAAGTGGGACCCGCAAATGTACATTTTGTACCATTAACGGCGCAACATTGCATCCGTTACCATTTCCCTAAATTTTTATGTGCATCTGTTGAAAATTAACATACTAAAAGATAAACTTATCTTTGCAAATTTTCACGTTTTATAAATTCAAAAATGAACTAAACTTTGATAAGTATATATGTGCTTGTTATTTCGGACAAATATGGAGATATATGTTGCACATATAAATTTATCTATTGATTATTTTTGTACAGATAAGAAAGCAATTATGTTTGGAACCTGAGAAATAGTCCTCTTAGGTTGGCGGCTTAAAACTATCTTCTTCTTCTTTTTTGTGGTCATTTTCGACTAATTTAATCAAGTCAACATAGGATTCAAACTATATATTCTTTTTATTTTGAGTAATTCAATCAAGTTAACATAGCTTAAAACTATCTTTGTTTATTTTTGCCTAAATTAATCAAGCATAAGATAGGCTTAAAACAATGTATATTTTCATATATTTTTTACTAAATTAATCGAATCAACACATGAAAACTAATTGTATTGGCTTTGCATCTTAAATAGATTTATGGTCAGATACATAGTGAACCAGTGGGCAACTTGAGTAGGGATATGGCAATATCATCCGAACCGACGGTTACCCGCACCTAACCAAATCGATTGGGATAGTTTTTACTCGATTCTCTAATTTGGGATAATTTTAATTTGAAAGTACCTTCTGGTTGGTTTTGATAACCGGGATTAAACGCAAACCATCAGAATGCATAACAAATCACTGTCAAGGTAACAGAACACGAAAAAAGTACTTACACAATAATAATTCGAGGTATCTGTCATAGTGCACAAAAAATCTTAAACTATAATGTAAAATACTTTTGATGCTAAATTCCGGAGTACTATCTACTAAGGGACGGAGTCAGGAATTTCACTAAACAGAGTGAGCCTATATAATTCATACGAAAATTTTTAAAGTTTTTTTTCCCTATATAAAACTATAGGATTTTTTTTTATTTCTTATAGGAGCGACCGCCCCTTACCGACACCCTGGCTCCATTTCCTATATTTACTAAAGATGGTACTATTGCTGCCAAACAAGAAAATCAGGGGACGAGTTCCTTGAAATGTCATGGTCTACGTAGATGGTTCTTTCTTATTTTCTCAGCATTTATTGGACCCAAGATGCTGCATAATTCTGCCTTCATTGTTGTTGGGATGAATAATTTTCAAATGCCTTATTCAGCAAGCCACTTCAATAAATCAACGGTTCCCATTTTTCACAGAAGAATCTTCGTTAGACATATCATGTTCATGACATTGATATTGATTTTGACATTTCCACCCCACAAAAAAAATCAAAAGCGGCAAGATTTTTCCAAGGTTGGATATTATTGATCACATGCATTGTCAGCATGATATGCTTGCTTGGGCTTTCATGGAAAATGGAATCACATCTAATACCCAAAACATAGACCAAATGGAATTCCAAAGTCTGTCAAATCATGCATATGGTGTTGTAGGGTCCAGTTCGGGTCTTGCACATATAATTTACCGTTTCATTTTAACAACAAATTTGTTATATATAGTTTCTGTAAAAAAAATTAGCTCCATTACATATCAACAAAATGTTTTTTTTCAGAAAATTGTCACCTTGTTTGGAAGGGTTTTTGAGAATCGGTTCTCAAAACCCTTGAAAACCTTTGTTGAAAACCTAAATGGGTTTTTGAGAACCGGTTCTCAAAACCCTTTAAAAAAGAAAATGGTAGAAAACCCATAACCAAACAAGGGAGGATTTTTGAAATCCGGTTCCGAAAATCCAAACGAACAAACCCTGTAGGGCTTTTTTCACTTGTCCGTACACATTGGAATGGAATTTGTGGGAATATGTGTAGGCCGTCTTTTCGTGGTCTCCTCATGAAGTTGGGTATCATGAAAATTGCTGGAGACCACTAGCTAATTTACTTTGTCATGCACCTGTGTCTTTCAGATTTTGATGTTTATGAATCAAGCCATTCAAGTTCGACTAATATACAATTGACTTGCATAATCAAATTATTTTTCAAAAAAAAAATCTTTTAAGATTTCAAAGTAACCAATCTTGAATAAACAGCTACCCGGCTCAATAGATTCATACTACCTAATAAAAACCAAGGTAGTTAAGTTCAGGTTGTGATCGAAATTGCTAAATTTTGTTTAATGTGATAACAAACAAATTAAAAATTAAATTAAACCAAAATTAATTAACTCATTACTATCTTGTTCGCCCTATACTTGCAGATTATAGAAACAGGAATTTGTCGAATATAATTTATCTGCTACTTGCTAGAACAAAGGTTTAGGGGGCATGATTGGGACCGGTCGTCCTTTGATTTAGAGGTTAAATGATTCGTGGGAAAATTTTATTTTAAGATGTATTCAAGGCTAATTCGGCCAAAAAAAAATTCAAATTATTTAGATTATTGGATTATTTACCCTTATAAAAAATAAATAAATTAAGAATAATGATTTGGACTAAATTCTTTTGAGTATTGGATTATTGGAAAAATCAGTCCCACATTATTGGATTATTTCACTCCAAATGGCCATGGTGTCAAGCAAGTAGCAGTGTTTCTAGCCTAAACAAGTTGAATTATTGCTCTTCAATATCTTACAAATTTATTATTCAATTCACGGGCTGAAGAACCCCAATGGACCTATGTATTGGAGAAGTCTGGCCTGGTATATAATAGGCCCGAAGTCCAGAACCACAGGAAACTAGCTGATTAGCCACCGAAGAGGAAAGCCCGAGCCCAAAACAATTATTGCAGCCCAAAGTTGTCATAATATGGGCTAAGGATCTTCTTTCAACTTTCTTGTAAGCAAACAGTTAGAAGCTTCAATACGATAATGGGTTTACTTGACGTTATCTACCTATCTTCATTTTTAATCCGCAAAGAAATTTGATTCGGCACAAGAAAAAAGATGATATCAATACAATAAAAAGAAAAGTATTGTGAGAGTCTCGGAGAGTGCACAAAACCCTTCTATTATTACTACTCGCAATTTCTCAACCATCCCCTCAACCTCTCGAAGTTTTTTTGTTTTTTCTTTAAAGCGAAAAGAAAGAAGGAAAAAATAACAAGAAGAAACAATGCAGTTAGCAAAGAGCTAACTTCACATAACAAAAGCTTGAGCCAGGACCAAAACACCACCCAAAAGCTTCCTATGCCTCTGATGCAGCTGGCCAGCTGCCTCAACCAAACACCACAATGCCGCCATGTTGTTGCCTCAAAATAACTCCTAAATAAGCCCCAAGACAACATCCGAGCATCCCTTAAAATAGTCCCACAAGGGATGGAGCCAAGGGGTGGCTAGTAGAGGCTGTCGTCCCTCCTACAATTTGGAAAAACTATACTATTACATTATAAAAATGTATATATCATCAAATTGTATAACCCCGTCCCTCCTCCACATATATGGTCTGCCCCCACTACCCTAAAATCTTGGCTCCGGACCATTCCTAAATCAGCTTCAAAGTAAGTGCGCCCCTAAACAGCCTCAAAACCACCCCTAAAAACAGCCCTCACATGTCTCCCAAATCAACACCAAATACGCTCTAAACAACCCCCATAACAGCGAAAAAAACAGCCCCTATTAGGGGATTTTAAGGTCGAATATTTTCCACCAAATTCTTATTCTATAGGCTATGGATTCATGCCCTAGTAGAGCTGTTGGGTGATTCTCATTTACTATTACGTAGGCCCTAATGATTTTAAAAAGTAAAACATTTTTTGTTATTGCTAATACCGAAAATTATTTTTGTTAATGTCAAAATTAATTTTGTTAATGTCAAAACTTTTAGTGCATAAAACACTTGTAGCATGTATAGACACGTATTTTATGCACTACAGTTCTGACATGAAAAAAAAATGTCGATTCGCTAGCAACACTTGTAGCATGTATAAACCTTGGCTTGCTTGTGTTCTTCTTCAGAAGAGGACTGGTAAAATAGAAGAATTAAGAAAATGTCGATCCGCTAGCAACAATCCTACTGCTTACTTCCCATGCTGGGAAGGCCCGTTTGGTTTCACTTCTTACTTGGAAATTACGAGTTTGCAAAATAGGATTTCACTTCTTTTTTGAAAGTTCAAAGCTTAGCTGGACCAATATTCTGAAAATGCAAAACCAAGCTAATTTTTTTCATCTGTCCGAGATTTCTTATTATTGTTTTCTACCTATATAGGGCTACAAATAATTAGAGCCAAATTTTTAGCATGTTCAAATTTGTTTGTTAAGCTTTTAGCGAGCTCGTGTTTGAACTAGAGCCCAATAATATTTGACAAAACGGAGCTAAGCCTGTGTTTGAGTCGAGCAAAGCAAACCCATCGTGCATTTGTGCTTGACATGCCCAAACTAGGCAGCAAAGCTTAATTTACTGAGAGGCAAAATTTATATAAATATTAATGTGAATTTATACTACTAAACAATATCGTCTACATTTTGACTTAGCTTTGCAAGGCTAATCCACAGGCTCGGACACGACTCGGCTCTTTAATCGAACAAGTTTAAAATGGAGGCATAAGTTCGATTTGCTCAACAGGAAACTAGAAAAAGTTCTTTAATTGAACGCACTTAAAATTAAGACTTAAGTTTAATTCGTTCAATGATTGGCGCAAACTCAAGATTGATTTGGTCCACCAACAAAATAGAAATAGCACTTTAATTGAACGAGCATAAAATTGAGGCTCAAGATTGATTTGTCCAATGGATGAAGCATACTAGAAGCGGTTTTTACCTAATCGAGTATCGAACACGACAAACTGTTCGCAAAGGGTTTAATCGGGATGCTGTAGAGCGCCCTTGTAGTGTGACATCCAAGTTGTTAGATGTGTTTTCAACGGTTCTGATTTCATCTCGATACATTGCATATCCGTACCGTCCATTATCAAGATGAAATCCGAAATCAACGGTTTGGTGTCGCACTTAGCACCCCTTTTCCCTTCTATTTTAAGCCTAATTCTTAATTTTTTTTATGAGACGTATTGAATTTTATTTTTATTTTTTGAAATTGGAAGAGCCTTCTTGACAGTACCTTTCGTCACTCAATAGACTTCTACGGGGGCGCTATAAATTCACAAGTTTAAAGGCATTCGGTGATTCTCATTCTTTGCTTGCCCCGCGAGTTTTCTCACATCTTCTCCATCTACTCTCTCTCTCTCTCTAGAGTTATCGGCGGACGGAGTAGGAGCAGAGGACTCGAGAGACCTTACGACAGAAGTTCGATTACAGAAACCCTAGAATGAAGATTAACGTAAAAACTTTGAAGGGCACTCACTTCGAAATCGAAGTGAAACCTGAAGACACGGTTCGTCTGCTTGATTTCCTCCGCTCTTCATATCGTTTATTACGTTTACTAGGGTTTTACTTTGTTCATTTCTTGTGGAAAGGATTAGGGTTTCATTGGATTATTGGAGGTAAATTAGCATGTGATGTGAGTACATGCTTTTCCTTGGTTTATAAGTAATTACAGTTTGTTTCTCGATCGCGCTGCTTATTTGTATCTAAACAATTAGGATTTATGCATATATGTATCTTGTTTTGTCATAGGATTGCATTGGCATCGTGGGTGCATCCATTTGTTTCTATCATGAATGCGTCAGTTAAATGTGTGAGTGTCAGTATTCTGTTGAGAAAGTTAGGTTTCATATTCTTTGAGTGAAAAAAAGAAAAAAGGAGTAAGTTAGAAGTTACTGTTTTGCGAGTGTGGAGCCTAAATTTGTGAGCATATGTTTTCGTATCCTTCGAGTTAGTTTGAAGTTCTAACCCGTTTGTGAGATGTTGGGACCAATATATGATTACTGACATTCAATGTAGGTTTACTTTGATACTATTTCTTGGGGTAGTGATGCAGGACGATTAACAGAGATAAATAAAGGAAGATAAACTAGGTATCCTTGTGCCTAAGGACCCCTGGACATCTCTGTGCATAAGGACCCCTAGACATCCCTGTGCCTAAGAAAGTAACGACCTATGAGGTAGGAAAAAGAAAATTTATGCTAAAGGAAAGTCATAGTAATCCTGAGTTTATTTCACGGGCAATAGATAGAGTTGAATGGAATTATCAGGTTCATGCAGCCAATATAATTGTTGGCACAAGGCCTTGTTAGAGCATCTCCCTCGGAGATGTAAGAGTAGGTCAAGAATAGATAAATGTGGGATCCAATTCCTGTTTTAGGTGCAAGTGTTTGTTAGTTTAGACATTGAATTAAAGCGGGTTAAAGCGCCTATACTCCACAAAAAGTGGGATCAAAGAGTACAGACTCCTCTCTACAGCTCTATTCAGTAGCTAAAGTTAGTGAACATGTTTAGTGTTTACTGCTGACAGATGGAGCACTAAAATAATATATTGAATGGAGTTTGTTTTGTGATTGTGAATCGTCAGATTCACAAAAGTTGAAGACTGACCTAAACCTTCCACTGGGATGCCCTGGTAATTGTCGCTGCAAGCTTGCTATTTTCCTTGTACACCAGTTTTATATGCATCTTCCCCGTTCATGCATCTTTGAGAAATTTACTCTGTAGTAGAGCTGATCACTGTATGTTCCAGGTAGCTGATGTGAAGAAAAACATTGAATCTGTTCAAGGAGCAGATGTGTATCCTGCTTCGCAATTGATGCTTATTCATCAAGGGAAAGTTCTTAAAGATGGCACAACATTGGACGAAAATAAGGTTGCCGAAAATTCTTTTGTTGTCATCATGTTAGCGAAGGTAAATGTTGTAGCCATTGAAGTGTCTAACAACTGTTTTTATTTTATCTCGTAAGCGTATCTCAGTGAGGTGACTTTAGCTGGATTTGCTTATTTTTCTATGCACTTTATCGTTTCTCTTCATGTTTTTTTTAGCATATTGTCCATGGTATAGACTCACAGCTTGATAATCTGTAGATAATTAGAGTATGATAATCCGTAGATTTTTATTATGGTACCTTTAATGTATCACTTGGCATAATTTATGCTAAAGTCACCTTCTCATGTTCAATTATCTTCATTAACTCATAGGTTCTCTCTACGTTCATCAATTTTGCTTACAAAAATCAGGAGGCTTGTTTTCGTTTATTGTTGGGAAAAAAAAAGAACAATATACAATTTGTTAAATTTGTTTGTAAGAAAATGAGGGGTTATATGGACCTATGTTACCTGGAACGCAGATAGTTGCGGTACGAGGAACGAGAACGGGAATGTGGTATGCGCTTTTCCGAAATTCCGAGTGTTCGTGTTACATGAACTTTGGCTCTTTTTAATTTTCTTGTAATGCACTTACAACAAAGAGATGCACATGTCCCATGCCCTTCCAAACATTCTCAGTAGTTTCTTGCAAGTGTCAATCTCCTGCACGTTTTGTTTGGAAAATCTCCACCCTTGGATGCATGTTGTTTCGCCTAGGCAGAAGCAATTTGTGGATCACATCTATACAACTGAATTGTGTTCGCATTGGACCAACTGGACTTGAATAATAAGAAATGATGACCGCAAAAGCCTCCATGATTGTCTTGCGAGTTGCGATTAATGTTGGAGCAGGATTCTGTGTACTTCCAATGGAGAGCTAAAGATTTGTGATTTAGAAAATTGGCCCCCATGATCTGTCAAGGCCCCTTAGAACGTTGTTTATTCTGGAAACGTACCGTGTGACCTGTCAAGACCCCTATGTCCCCTTGGTTGTTCATGACCTTGATGGACTGCTACTAAATTCTGAAGTGGTTGAACTGATGAAGTACAAAATGATTAGTTTTGTTTGCTATCGGGCCATCTCAATAGGGACTCTTGTTATTGGATAGCTCTTTGTATTGATCCGCAGTCACCAATTCTTGCATTAATGTGGGTTGTTCTCTAGAGGCTGTGAATATTAATATGGAAAGTGCTCTTGCATTCACTTTGAAGATTAAAATACTTGTGAGTAGCTTTATCGTGTGAAATCTAGAGTTATGAAAGGATGGAAATCAGACAGCTAAAAAGACAGCAAAACTATAGTGTTTGAAGAGGTGAAAATACAATTGGCATCACATCTAATTAAAGTTGCCCAGTGTTGGTGCATGTAAATTGTAAATTTGCGATACACTGCATTATGCTGTTAGTGTACTCTGGAGTCTGGACATATTTCCTTAAACATACGACTCTGAGATATACAGGCATGTTCCCTTTTTCTTCTGTTCTGTGCATCTGTTCATTGAAGCAGCTCCTTCACATTGGTAGAGCGGCATTGCTCAATCAATGCTACAGCATAATAATTGTTCCTAAGAATGTGGTTCCTAGTGGATTGGAGCTGCTTCGCTATGGCATGCAAGTGAAAGGCCAGTCCTACTATCACGAACTTTGTCTACTTGTCTACTGCATTGAGCAGATATTGTATTATTAATCTCCTAGTCTCATTATTGATTATTTAATACTTTTTTTTGGTTACATTGCTAGAATAAGAGCTCAACTGGAGAAGGTTCAACTACATCAAGTGCACCTACAACTAAGGTAATCACCACTTTTTGGTTCGTTATTCTCCTGTATGGCTGTTTTTGTAAAGGTCACTCCATTGTTGTCTGTCTTAGTGAAACCAGAATTCGAAAAATTTGGGGGTTTTACCAGATTGTCGTGATTAGTCTTGGTTCCTTTTTGTACTTATAAAAAAAAAAAGTCTTAGTTCCTTCTTGGTGGAACTAAATGTTTTGCACTTTCTTTTTTATTTGGACATGGTTTGCTGGCAACTGGCAAGTATTGCCCCCTTTCACAATGAAATTCCTGCAAAACAGAAGTTTTTTAAGATCACCCACAATCATAGTAACTCTTTGTGTGTTTATTTTCTTCCTCAGTTCTAAACATAAAATAACTTTGGCCAAATTGTTGACAATTTTCATGTTGGTGTTGTTCTAAACATTGTCTTGTACTTGTCCATCATGTACATAGTGAAGTAGTGAAGTGGTTTCAACTTGGCATACTGTTTCTAGTTATAGTTCAAAGCTTATACTCAGAAGATCAAACAGTTTATGATTGCGAAGAATTCAGTTTCTAGTCAAAGCTACTAATCACGAGAACCGTTGGACTCAAAAATGCTTTTGACTTACTGGAAAATAGCTTGACTATTGGAGGCTGTAACTCATGCATACCGAAAGGGAAAGAGACCTACATTCAAAAGCTCTGCAACTGATGCATCTTTCCTAGACTACCGTCAACCAGAAAAGGCATACGAGCTAACTTTCCATCGTATAACAATGAAAAGATTTCAATTGACCACAAATTGCCTGTACCATACGTATCCGTTTTAATTCAGAGATTAGAGGAGAACTTTTATTTTGGCTTATTGTGCCGACCTGCTAGCTATTAAGTTTTGAATTCTTCCCTATTGGGAGGCATGCAGAGCGTTGTCTATACAATAACAATATAACAATAACAGAACCCATCTAGTCCCCAATCATTGGGGCTATGGGCGGGGGACGATTGGAGACAGACCTAACCTTTGGCATATGCACAAAGTGGCTGCTCTCAGAGTACCACTGAAAAAGTGGCCCCCCTAAACCTCCAAGAACCGAGGAGCTACAGGGACGTTTTGATGCAGAACCATACCCTCAAATCAAAGCCGAAAGGCATCAGGGAGGGCAGGCCTAGAGACCCAAATTAATTTATGTGCTCATTACCATGCTTCCTTCATTCATGGTCCAGAGCATCTCAATAATGAGCACAAAAACGTCTATGGAGCTCTAAATTCTTCCGATAAAAAAAGAAAAGAAAAGAAACTCTAATTTCTTAGCGAATTTTCTCATGTGTGGTTCTAGTGTTTTATCCCTACTTTTTATTTTAGTTGTGCATCTGAAATTATAATGTGAGATGCATCTTACTATGATCTATGATATGTAGACGCCACAGACAAGTGCCCCACCTACTACAGCTGCTCAAGCTCCTGCAGTAATCTCAGCACTGTGAGTCTTGAGTTTTTCATTGGCATTAATAGGAAAATATAGTGCTATAATATGTGTTTTGTGTTCTCTATACCTCTTCATGCTCATCTCCACTCCGCAGGCCTGCATCTGTCCCCTCGCCTGCACCTGCTGCAGCTCTTGGCGCCCCAGTTACTGCTGCGTGAGTATTTTCCTGGTATATTAATTAAGTCGCAAAGGTCATGCCTTTCTGTGCCATATTGTCAATTTGTCTTATTCCAGAAATTCCTCTATTTCCCTCGTAATGGTCAATAATGCATGTTCAATCAGGTCAGAGACCGATGTCTATGGACAAGCAGCATCGAACCTGGTTGCTGGTGGTAGCCTTCACGGAACTGTCCAACAAATTCTTGACATGGGTGGAGGGACTTGGGACAGGGAAACTGTCGTTCGTGCTCTTAGGGCTGCTTTCAATAACCCTGAGAGAGCTGTTGAATATCTATATTCTGTAGGTGTCTTACCTAGTACTTGATCCCTTCTTCTGTGCATTTTACAGTATGTGCTGTCATTATCCATCAAATAGGGGCTACTTAGTTGGGAAACATCTACTCATGTTATCTCTGGGAACAATATCTGCAATGTTTCTCCGTTGAACTGCTGTAGTACTTTCCTCAGAGAAGGCGTCAGTTTGTCATACTATCTACATTTCTTTTATATTAACTTGTAGTCGGTAGTTGTCTCACTTTCTCCAGTGCACCTGGAATGTCGTGGAGATGGATCAGAGTAGAAAGGAAAGACATGGGACCATTACTTTCTCTTCCTTCCATGGGTGCCCCCGCTTTCTCCTGGCCAAAGGAACTTAAAACGTCTTTCTTTGTCTCTCTTCCCTTGCCTTACATGGCTCATTCTGTCTCTCCATTTTTTTGCCATTTGCTGTTTTTACAGGGGGACAAATAGGGTTGACAATAAACCATGCCTCTTATTGTGTATGAGTAGGTTGCTAATTGTTGCAGTGTATGTAGGTGAGAGTAACTATAAATTCACACAATTGATTTACGTGTCAAATATACAAGTTGCTTCTGGGGGCCTGGTGACAATGAGTTAAAAAATAATCAGCCATGTAACTCATATGCCAAGTATAGTTGATAAAAATAGGCACCAGTGACCTTGTAAGAAAGAAACCAAGGTAGTGACCATATACATGATCTTCCACCTATTTTTTTAATCAGTATCCTTTCGGTACATTAAGTACGATGAGCAATAAAGATTTGGGTCATAAATGGGGAACAGAGAGAATATTTGCAGAAATTTCTCGTTCTATTGTTTTTTCATTGAAGAAGAACATAGTTGATGATGTTCTGCAAGTTAACTTCTTTTGTTTTGTATTTCTCATTGTGAAAGAAATGTAGCAAGACTGTGGACTGATTAACTGATATGGTCTTCGGCATTGCAAATATAATTTGGTTTATGTTGGGGAGGTGGACTTTTTGTGCCAATTTTCATCATTAGTTTTTTGAACAGCGAAGAAAATTTTCCTTAATCCTAAAGGCCAATTTTCATCATTATGATATTATGTGATTCTGCATGTTCCAACTTGTATATTTTGGATTAATTTCTCAAAATACTTGCCTTCCCTGGTTGTTATAGTTTTGATTTTGAAGATTGATCCAAATATTGCAAAAGAGCATTTGGTATATTGCTAAAATAAATGAACCATATATTTATTTGTTGAAAGCTAAGCTCTATTTGGTCTCCCATTCAAGCTTTGATGTTTGAAATTCTTGGGTAATTGTCAGGTAATATTCATAACTAAAAGAAATCTCTTGTCAATCTCATTACACACCTTACTATCATATTCTCTCCTAATCAAGATTATTCCTGTGCAAGTAGAATTTTGTCTTTGATAACTCGTATGTGGTACACTTTTCTCAAGAACTATATTTTGCACGATTTCTTCATACACTTTTTTTCACCAGCGCCACCTCTGGATTGCATCACGAGTGAAGAAAATAGATTCGTCTGTGTGTGTGTGTGTGTGTGTGTGTGTTCCTGCGCGCGCGCCCCCTTGAGCTGTTTATGTTTTTGACATGCTGGTGGTGGTGGAGGTTATCTGTTGCGCGCGCGCCCATGCGTGTGAGGGATCTAATTCCCTTGAGCTGTTTATGTTTTTGACATGCTGGTGGTGGTGGAGGTTATCTGTGTCCGTAGATTGAGATTGTTCTTTTCGTTATTTTTTATTAGGGTATACCTGAGCATGCCGAAGTTCCACCTGTGGCTCGTGCCCCTGCAAGTGGGCTGGCTCCAAATTCTCCGGCTCAGCCTCAACAACCAGCACAATCAGCACCTATTCCTTCAAGTGGACCCAATGCTAATCCGTTGGATCTCTTCCCTCAGGTATCTGATCTATGGGCATAATTAATTGAATTTGTCAGTCTATTTTGGTGATGGTCTAAGATATTTTGCAATAGGGCCTCCCAAACGTGGGTTCAAATGCTGCCGGTGGGGGCAACCTCGATTTTCTAATCAACAATCCGCAGGTCTCTCTCTCTCTCTCTCTCTCTCTCTCTCTCTCTCTCTCTGTGTGTGTGTGTGTGTGTGTGGGCCCGCGCGCGTGCGTGCTGTGTTGTTTTGTGTTGGCGCGCCTGTGGAAGGTTCTTTTCTATGTGCTTTGTGTCACGTTTTGAATTTTTTTTATGCTGTTTCAGTTCCAAGCCCTACGTACAATGGTACAGGCGAATCCACAAATTTTGCAGGTAAATCATTCTCCTGGAGCAAAAAACTGTTTGTGCATATGATTTATTTTTTGTAATTGAAGGACTTTTGGTGATCTCTTCTCTGTTGACAGCCCATGCTTCAAGAGCTAGGGAAGCAAAACCCTCACCTAATGAGGCTTATTCAGGATCACCAGGCCGATTTCCTACGGCTGATCAATGAACCTGTTGAAGGAGGAGAAGGGTAGGTACTCAAGTTGGCTTCACACTTATGAATTGCAAGCTTAGTAGCAGGATCCTCGTAGGGTGACGAATCCACCCCAGATCATTTCTCCCAACTAGGATAGAACCTCTTGAGCATAAGAATCCCAGAAGAAACAGAAGAGCTACCATTCCAAGCAAGAGAAACTATGAAACAATGGTTAGATACTAGAAAATCATTAACTCAAAACTTATTCAATTACTACCGAGTATAAACATAATGTTTGCAGTTGGGCGCTTGACACTAGTTATTAGTGACAGGTATACTAGGACTAATAAAAAACACAATAAGTTTTAGAGTATCTATACTCGTATTTATGGATGGTTAAACCCTCCTTTAGACACTGCCAACTTCAGATTGTTCTATATCCTCTTGCTTCCTGCATGCGCTCCAGTTTCGGGTGACTCAGATTACGAGTAGTAAATTGAATACTTTATAGCTGTTAGGGTAATTGTTTAAGCTACTTTTGATTTATTATCAGGAACATACTGGGGGACCTTGCCGAAGCAGTGCCACAGGCTGTAGAAGTTACACCTGAGGAGCGTGAAGCCATAGAACGGGCAAGTTTTCTTTGTCCAAATAGTTACTGTTTTGTATTTCGTATTCTCTGAATGTTTTTGTGAACCTCTCAAACACTGAAAGTAATAGTTGTGTGTCAGTATTTCTCAAATAACGCAGGATAAATAAGATCGAAACTCATCAGTTATTAGCTTTGATTCGTCCTTTTAGTAGGTAGTTCTTATTATTTTTCCTGGAAAAAATAATTATTGCTTACTGGATAACTCCTAGATTCGAAGCTGCTGTTAATCTGTTATGGTGTCTAGCATGCCTGTATTTCAATTTTTTGGAGCATGAGAATTGCTAGTGATTCAGGGAGAAACCAGGAGTACTGAGAAGTGAGAAGATTTAAGCAGCCCATGTTAGTGAAACTGTGTGATTATAGCAGACAAAAATGACACATCTGAAATTATAGTAATTCAGAAACTCTTGGTTTAATCTTTTAGTTGAGATCGAACTTCAGAGTTTAAATTTAGAACCACAATGCAGAGTGTGTTTCCAGCATTTAATCAATATAATAAAAAAGCTTGAGCTAAATGTCTGGCCCTTTTGGCTTTTAAATAGTACTATCTAGTTGTTCGTTCTGAAGCACATAAAATTGTGCAGTTCTGAAACTATGTTTTCATTATTTCGGGATTCAAATGGGTCGGCGACTCGTCGTTCAATCTCGTTGAGCAGTTATATTACTCATTCCTCCTGTATGGGTGGTCTGTTGGCACACATTCTAGTTTACTTCAGTCACCGACTCACTAAGCTTAATAGGAATTAGATGCATGGATTCTTTTGCATGAGCATTTTCAGATTATTGGCTTTCGAATTTATTTGTGGGAAGGACTCAGATGATGGGTTGTGACCTTTACTTGATGATACTCTTTGACTTCTTATTTTAGTCATTTGCCACATAATTGAGTTTTTTTTTTTTTTTTTTTTAGTTATCGGCATAATTGATTGTTCATTCTCCCCTTGTTTCAGCTTGAAGCTATGGGTTTTGATCGGGCACTTGTGCTGGAGGTGTTCTTTGCCTGCAACAAGAATGAGGAGCTGGCTGCCAATTACCTCTTGGATCACATGCATGAATTTGAAGAATGATATTATCTGAGGCAGGGGTTTTATGAATTGGACCCCGGTGTTCTTCGTTCTCCTCTTTCTTTTCCATCTGCCCTCTCACCTGGAATTATTACAACTATTGTCAATCTTCCATAATTGTCTTATCTCAGTAATCTTCTTAGTAAGAATATATTATTGGCCTGTTTTTCTGGCCCGTTGCATCGACATTTGTCGTGAAATATTTTGCATTTCAAGAATGAAGTTCAAGATTGTGTACATGGTCATGGACATTGTTCCATACTAGATTCACTTGGTGGATCGATGTTATTGGCAGTTTGCACACAATTAACGTAGTTGTTACGTGTTGTCCGTGATTTGTGACGGTGGCGGCAGTGAGGCTGAAATATTACGGTGAAGCTGTTATGGGATTGGAGAGAGTTGGCACCGAGGGGATTGGCATTATGGGATTGATGGAATTCGTAGTCTAGTCCCAATTATGTTAGCAGAGCCATGGTATTAACTTGATAATGTAGAATAGAATTTCCTGAAAAATGTAAGGACTAACAGCACATCATCGAGCTGAAGTGGAAATTTTGATGTCCTTGATGCTTCTTTCCCTGCGGCGGATGCAGGAGTTGGACTAAGCGGGGCACGAGACACATGTATTTCTATGTTATTACAAAAAATACTATTTTGTAAAAGTATATATCACTTGCCAAGTGTGATGAAATGAAATTGTGTTTACATACGTAATTATCATTTAATTTTAAACACCCGACCAAAAAATAATTGGTCATTCGAAATTTTAGGGAGTTTTTTATGCACCCAATGGACTTGCAGGGCCAGTCTCCTAGAATTTTTTCAAATTAGACCTAAAAAATTAGATTGAATTGTGCGAATATTTGGAGTTGTGAGGGGACTGAGAACCCTAGGATGCCCACTCCCTTGTGTCCACCAGTGCGAATCTTTCTAACAACAATTCTAGTTCTACACCACTTTTACACGCACAAACGTACAGATTCACAAAAAGAAATGTGTATGGAACAAGGAAAGTTCCTTTTTCAAACCAATACAGCTACGCGCATGTATGCACCTAGATCGTTTATTTCAGGAATTAACGGTCGGGATTTAAAAAATATTCTTAACTCTTACATGGAAGAGTTTTTTCTAAAATCTGGACCGTTGAAAACATGTACGGACGGTTAAAATGCACCGTCCATGCATATTACGTACACGCCCGGCGTGCGTACACATCGAACTTTTGTTTTCAAACACATGTTACCCGTCCCAATAATGTGACTACCAACATTCTTATTCGTGCTCATGAATTTTTCATCCAATTTTAGTCTCCCAATCCACCAATTATATCCCTGGAAAAGTCAACTTAGGCAATGTTATTTATTTGAGATGAATTAGCCTGGAAGTAACACAACCCAGAAACTTTAAGTCATAATATTATTACGTACAATGTTTTGAAAATGACGCTAAAAGATTGACAGAGTGGTGCTCTATTGTGTATGTAACTTTGATTGGAAACGGTTGGAGGGAAACAGGAATGTGACCGTTCATGCCTTGTAAGAAAAAGGAAGGAAAGAAAAAGGATTAGAAGATTAAAATAAAACAAAATAAAAAATTCTCGTCCTTGTGTGATTCTTAAATGTGACATTCATATAAAAAAAGAAGTCCAACAACACTTACATAACAAAATCAATAAGAATATATATTGGAAAGAGTCAAATAATCATCTAACTAATGCAAAAGAATAAAAGCACGAGGCAATCGATATTCTTCACTCCAACTCAAGTATCACATCTGACACAGATTCACATTCCGGTCAGAATTATTATTATTTTTTTGTTACAAACATGTTGTTGTTGACCGATCCTACAAATTCAAGTCTTACGAATCATTCAGAAATCACGTAAATTAAGCTCTCAAAATCATCACAAAACTTCAAGAAGAGAGACAGAGGAATGTGGGGTAAAAATGGATGAACCCAAATGTGAAGATGAAAGAGTCGTCTTCTTACCTCGTGGCAAAAGATCAAGATACCAGTAAAGTGGATCGGGTGAAGCAATTGAGGAACAGGACGTATAGAGAAAGTAATTGGAAACAATAAGGAAGGAGGAATAGTCGAGTCAAGTCAATGAGGCAACTATTGAGGAACAACATTTCTTTCTTATAATCTGAATCATTCAATTTATTAGTATATAGTTTGAAGTCAAAATTGTTCTCTGGAATCTCTCAGCTTAGGGGGTGTTTCGCTAAGAGAGTTTTTTGATTTTTTTTTTTTTCACGATTTTTTATGTGATGTATTGTGAGAGAGTGACTACCTCGGTTTTAGGAATAAGCTGTCTTTTTGATTTTTTGGGAGTTAGCAGAATAGGGCCTTAGTATTATATTTTTCACAATGAGCTTGCTTTCATAAATTTGCAAGTTAATTCCAACCGCCAATACAAAAAATCCTTGAAGCCCAAATTTGGCCGGCCATTAATATAAAAAATATAATAAAAAAGGGTACAAGACTTTTTCACATGAATCCGGGGAGGTGTTGTGATTTGTGCAATTATGTCGTTTTGCTCATTTACCTATAAAGCTAGACGATTTAGGTTATTTGAGGTAGGATATACTAAGTTTAGTCACTTGGATTTAGGCACTTCGAATATAGGCATTTTATAGTGATTTTTTCTTCCTCCAAACATAACCTTGGAAGTTTCAATGGCGTGCCAAAAAATCAAGCAAAACGACATAATTTTATCGCACAATACAGCATAATTTTACCGCACAATACAGCGCATAACACCTACCGCATAACACTCCGATTCCAAGCCTTTTCATCATTCCAACCAACGTAAAGGCATACGAATCCGCACAGAGTATCTCTCCTTATTACACCCCATGCCGTGTGTTTGACGGGTTGGCATGGCGCGAAAGTAGAATAGTAAACCCCCCCTTTCCAACGATCCACAACGCAACCTTCCTCATTCCCTTCTCTCTCTCCTCCACCCCTCTCTCTCTCTCTCTAGAAATTTATATTTCCGCAACTTCAGCAAACCCAGAAAACCAATCAATGGCCTTCCAATTCTCCTTCTCCAGACCTGAAAGGGCTTTCAATCAGCAGTAAGTCCTCTCTCTCTCTCTCTCTGGATTTGTTTTTTGATTCAACAAATTCGATCGTGTTATTGATTTTTGAAGGGAAATAGTGGCTATGGATGAGGAAGACGGTGCGTTCGAAGACGCTAATACACAAACCACGACGCCGCTCTCCGCCATCGCAGAGGCCTTCGAGGAGCTCTCCCAATCTGTGACTAAAAATTACATTAATAACAACAATAGCTGTACGGATGGCCTCAGATTGAAGCCCTTTTGCGACGCTTGTTCTCTCGTTTCTGTCCTCTTCGGATGCCTCGGTATCGCGTTTAAATTCGCCGAGTACGAGTACTGCTCCAAGGTTACGTTTCCCTTCCCCCTTCACCCCCCCCCCTCCGCGCGATATACACAGATATGTCTTTCCATATGTATGAAGTAGATGCTTGGGCATACATTGCGTGTGCAAATCGTGATATGTAAAAGATGGAAAAGTGGGGAAATCTTGAATTCGGATTTATTTGTAATGAAATCCGCGATGTGAAAATAGAAAAGAGGGGAGAACAAAATTACTGTGACAGTTTTTTTTGGTTTTTTTTTTCTGTCTTCTTGGCAGTTTCTTTGGGTAGTTAAATGGGTAGTTTAGGAAGTTGAAAAGTGTGAGCCGGCTTCATAACCGGTGTTCACATTAAGGCAGGTTTTCCCTTCATAATAGTAATAGACTCATAGATATGTGAGATTCGTTATCACAGAAACGAAAATGGGTATGGGAAATAGATTCATTGCACGGCGATTTACATGGATGGATTTTAAACAAAGGGCTTATGCGGCTTAAAACCTACTTTCATCAAAGAGAAATTGGAGAATGAAATGAAGAATACAATTAGTTGGCAATATATAACTTGCAAATAAATAATAATAATAATAATAACTCTAGACTCGCTCCATGATCTGGGCAAAATACCCAAGAAGAACGAATCTGGTAGTACCTAACATTAATTGGGTTGAGGTGGTTGCAAGAAAGACAAGATAAGAAGTAGGCGAAGATTAAGAAGCAATGGGATCATTAGACCAGTGTTCTAATACCCTAGAAGCTGGTGAATTTTAGGCTATAGGATAGCTAGAAAGTCAGCAATCCAATGCTTTAACTGGAGGTCTTGTGGAAATAAATCATATCTCTGGAAAAGTAGGAAAAGAGTGACATGAGCAGCTTGTTTGAGGTGCTACTCACTCGATCCAATACGTCATAGGTAACTAAAAGCGGGATTTTTTATTAGTAACTAGAGTGAGATGAATATAAGTAGTATCCTTCAATAGTCAAGTTGTGAGTAAACGTGTCCTGGAATTGGTAAGTAGGCGTTGGTTGTGTGGATGATTTATGCCTGTGTGGTTGGTATGTGGGTTGTTGCATTGTCATATAAACAGAGCATTCAACACAAGCAACTCTCATGAAACTCAGGTATTTGAAAAATTTATGATGGTCCTGATTTGATAGGAGCTGTTTACATGTCAATCTTGGGTGGGATTACCAGCTGGAATTCCTTATTGTAACCCATTGCCATTTGGCTAGCTCCCTAAGTTACCTACATCAGTTATAGAGCTAGGGGAGTGTTCACTATCACTCTCACCTAACCACATACAAAACCAACACACTCTCAATTTCACCTCTCTTAGCTCTATTTCTTTTGCACACACCAAATGGAGAGAATACATGGCAATTATAGGCTGCAATAAAACCTTCTACAGCCTTCTTCATTAAAAATCAAGTGGGTGGCAATTGGGAGCTTAACATGAATGAAGATGCCTGGTGGCTGGAAAGGCGAGGAGAAAAAATTGAGCAAAAAGTTAACAATTCTCCACCTTGGCCAAGATTCTCCATCCCAACATGGTAAGCGATCAAGGTGGAACAGTCGCTGCCCCGGTGGATGTTGGCATTTGCCGAACCACCATAATTCGTTTTGCTCTCTATTGTGTGTGTTGCACAACAATTGGTATCAGAGCCGATGGCTAATGATCTTTTGGTGGACTCTCATGGAGCATTAATGTTGATGGGCTTGCACAAAAAAAGAATTTGTGGGAGCAAATCCTAGTGCATCTTCATGAAGGAAGGTGCATGCGGCATGGTGGCGCGCAACAAGGTCTCTCGATGGAGTAAGATTTGGATCGCTTGATGGAGTGGGTGCGGTGAAGTCCAAGATTAAACTGGTGTTGGAGAGTGAAAGATCATCGATCAAGGGGCAGTCAAGCGGGTTGGATCGAGGGGGAGTTAAGCTCTTTTTATGATTCACACATGAGGGGAAGGAAAACTTGTAATAACTCTTAAGCCTTGTTAGTGAAGAGCCACCCAATTATACAGCAAGGTCCAACCCTTTTTCTATTCACACATGAGGGGAAGGAAAACTTGTAACAACTCTTAAGCCTTGTTAGTGAAGAGTCACCCAATTATATAGCAAGGTCCCACCCTTTTTCTATTCATCCGATTCCGTACTCAAATCCTTCACATATTTTCCAACAGGGAGCATTGTTTCCTATGGTAGAAGGCAATAGTGTGAGTAGTATATATCAATGCATCTTGCGTCTCATCTTCAAGCCATCTAGTATTGTATAGCCTGAATGCTAATCCGTCTACTATTTTTCTGGTGGTTGCCATTGTGCCTTGAGTTAGCTATTCAACTAAACTATTTCAGGGTTCCGCAGTATATCCAGCTGAGAGCACAATTCTTGTCCATTTGTACACTTTAAACAAGGTCGGGAAAGAATATGAAATGTTCCAAGAAATGCAGGACAATAGGTAGAAGACAAAATAAGAATAGATAATATAGACCAATGTATTATACACAGAAGGTTAAACATCCAGCCACCTCTAATAGGAACCTTTTTTTTTTCCCTTGCATATTTGTCATATTGAACCAAAGGTCTAGTTGATCCAAATTTGAGAAGAGCCATTGGCATCTCAATCTTAGGTCGGATTACTAGCTGGAGATTTTTTTTGTGAAGCATTTATTACCGCAAAATGGAGATACTGCATGACTGTACTTCAGCTTATGCAGCTTGGGGAATGCTTGCCTATTATGGAGAACAATTGTGTGACTAGTGTAATTTTATGGTTGTGGGTATCCAGTAGGTCTCCGCCACATGTAAAGTCCAGAAGGGACCCATGTCGCACCATCGACGGACTCCCATCTCCAAGTAAGCCTGCCTCAGGAACTCTACCTCCGGATGAGCGAGGTAGCCTCCGAGCACCACACCTCTAGATAAGTATTCGGCCAAGGATGTATCTTCCAATGGAGGGAGGGACATCCGGCCATCCTAGTGCTACTCCCAAGTATCAAGGTTTTTGGAGGAGTAGATTGGATACTGACATGATTGTGAAATATCCACAAAGTGGCTGATCTCAAGCTCGAAGCCTCGAACCCCAGTTTCCATGCTTACCATGTAACAGCCTGAGGTTTTACCGCTGCACGAAGCACCACCCCATTTGTCTCAATCATCACATATTAGAATGTTTAAGTTTGTACCGCTGTACAAAGCAATGCTTCATTTATTTCATTTGTCACATATTAGTAAATTTGTGAAGGCAAAATGGTCAATAAAAAAATGCTTAGGGCAATCCATGTACCAGAACATGTTCAGCTAATGCTTAAAGGTAGAGGGGATCATTGTCATTATATTGTAATACACGATTGAATGTAATTGACTAATTACTAGTTACGGGGATCCCCACAAAGGGTAATAAATTGACAGGGTAGTAAAGTCCAATATGTGGCTCTGATGGCGAAAAAAACTTACATAAGTTCAGGGTGGGCTGGGCTATTGTTGTCACCAAGTAGGGACCTTTGGGTTTATTGTTCGTTCATATGTCATCTTTCTGCAACTTTCATTTCAGCCGTCATCTTTTGTTTGGAAATTTGGTTTGATTTGTTCTGTTGTGCACACTGACAGTCAGGAGTGGGTAACGGGATGGGGTTGTTGTCTGTTGCCTTCTGAAGGTCAAATTTTAAGCATCAACAAATATGATGCATATATAATTCCTAGACTACCTGGCTTCCAAATATTTACTTTCCCCTGTTTCTTTCCAATCTAAAAGGTCTCGTTAGATCTGATGTATTGATTTGACAATTTCAGGTTCGTGATCTTGCAGAAGCATCAAAGATATATGGAACATTAAATAATATACTTGATATTGATGTCAAAAATGACACAGTGAAAACTCATGGAAGCCTTTCACGTAATCTACGCAGAGTTAGGCAGGGTCTCGACCTCATTCGAGCTTTATTCAAAAACTTCTTGCGTTCAGAGTATGTTCCACTCCTTTGTAGCATCTTTTTTTTTTCCCAAATTTGCTACAGCATTGATAATTGGAAAACAAAAGTCTGGGAACCCTGTTGTTTAGGCTCCTTGATGTACCATGTGCTTTTTGGGTATATTGTCTTGTTATATGCAGGGGCGGATGTACAGTGGGGCTGGGGTGGGCCCTGCCCCCCTGCACTTTTATATATAAAAAAACAAATTATTGCAGAGAACATAAATATTAAAGTAGGGAAAGTATGAACCAGTTGTAGGCCTTGGCTCAATGGATGGAGTGCCTTACTCCTTGCTTCCTAATCTAAGATCGATTCTCCCCAGGCGCATTGTTCCTTCTTTTTTTTCCAAGTATATACTCATCTATCTCTCTCTCTCTCTCTCTCTCTCTCAAGGTTTGTAAATTTTTTTACTAAATGGAGAGAAACGTGACACCTCTGAACATTAAATTTTTTCTCAAAGTTTAGCATTTTTACCGCATGTTTCTTTAAAATGTACAATGAAATGAAATCACAAACATGTCGATTTACAGATTTGTATGAATAAATTATGGATTACTCATCTTTTTATATGTAGAGTGAAAGAGAGATTTCTCTTTGGCTCCGGCATCCATGAAACTTGTCAATTTATTTATTTTTTGTGGTGTTTGCCAAGGGAAAAAACAGAAAGCGGCGATTGATGGAGCTACTGGTCAATTTTATTTTGTGACGGTGCTAACCTAGAGAGTGGCGAATAGGTGTAACCCGGACTTTTGAATTTACGGGTATATAAAAAAAAATCTAATACATTGTACAAAAAATAAAAAAATTGCAATTTAGAGCACTGTCGGTTGGGATAAAGATAAGTGTAGCGGAAATGAGAATGTTGAGGTGGATGTTTGGTAAGACTAGACGAGATAGGATTAGAAATGAAACAGTCTGCGAGATGGTAGGTATAGTACCTATAGAGGAGAAGTTGAGGGAAAATAGGCTTAGGTGGTTTGGGCATGTCTATCGGAGACCAGCGGATGCAGTAGTTAAGAGAGCGGATAGGATAGCTTTGAGTAGCAACGTTCTAGGGAGGGGAAAACCCAAATTGACTTTAGATGCGGTAGTGCGCAAGGATTTGAGTCTACTAGGGCTAAGTGAGCAAACAACACTTGATAGAGCTCAGTAGAGGAAAAGGATTCATGTAGCCGACCCCAATTGATTTGGGACATAAGGCTCGGTTTGGTTTGGTTTAGTTTAATGTCTCGTGTTTGAATACCATAAGAAAGTTCGAGGAAGCCTTGATTTATTTTTCACAAAAAAAGTTCATAACAAAACCTAATTATATGTAATTATATGACTTCCTAGTAATTTTTGTCTTCATATTTTTCCGTACAACATCTAACTAGTTTTTCATTGAATGATGCCACCCACGTAGCCGAATCCGGACTCTGTCCCTGATTTCCAGTGTCCCAAATTATCAATGTTTACTTACCTCAAAAAAATTATCAATGTTTACACAGCCGTCAAGCTTGCAGTTGCTAAGCTAATTTGGCAACTGTTATAACTGATCTTTTTAAGGATCGAGAACGAAGGTTAGTCCTCTCTCCGTAATGCCACCCATGAGTGGGCAATTCTGGCCTCGTTGTAGGCATCGGCGGAGCTATCAAATGCCTATGGCTAATCCCCCCACCCCCGGATTGGAAATCCTGGCTCCGCCACTGGTTATATGTTTTCTCCTTACGGAATCTTTATTGCAGATGGTTGTGCACTATATCTAACAAAAGACATTTTCCTTTTATTGACATCATGGTTCAGACTTAAGAGCTGTTGTGTTACACACTTCAACTGTATTGCACTATTGGTTTAAAATGTTATTCCGATGTTTCTTGTTCGACAATGAAATGGCCATAAATTCTAAAGCTCAACAATTATTAGTTTTTACATGAAAATTCTTCAGTAAGTGTTTACTTGCTGTTGTCTATACTTGAAAAGGGAAATGAAGGAACATTCTACTTTGTTGTTTAGATACTTTTTTGAAGAGATTTTATTAGATACTCACTACGATATTTTTCATGCTTGTTCTTGTTTGCTGGAAAATATGTTTCCCTTTTGTCCCGTTTATTCCCTTGCCAAATGATGCTATAATTAGGTCTGTCCTATTTGTTTTACCGTTTCGGCATTCTGCTGTCGTCATGAGATCTACTTGCACAATTATATAGCTTTGGTTATAGCAGGCGTTTCTGTGTGTATACTTCCGAAATCCAGCTTCAAAGTTCGAATTGAGTGCTACTTCTTCAGGAGAATCAGATATCTCTTGATCTGGTTATTTTCCGATACATCATTCAGTCTTATTGTCCCAGTCTTTTAAAAATCTTTCCTACTGCTCTAGAATTTCAGAAATTATGTGAGACAGATACGCAAAATATGCCAAATAAATTTATATAAGCAATTTCTTGGTCAGTTGGTTGTAGTTTACACAAATCATTTGTCTTACCAGACTCTCAGATCAACTTCAGTGCTTTAGGTACTAGATCTTTGATGATATCTGACCCCTTCATTTATGTTAATGACGTAATCTTGACTTTTGTTAATCCTTTGCAATACAATCTCATATGACTATGTTTCTCAGCTATTGCTCTTTAAAAGAAGCAGCGTCAACAGCTTACGCAGAAACTTGTGCACCATACCATACATGGGCAGTCAGGACAGCAGTTTCGACTGGGATGTATGCTCTCCCAACGCGGGAACAGCTTCTCTTGAGGCTAAATGAAACCGGTGAGTTTGCAATTGCTTTCATTGCCAGAACTAGAAGGATAATCAAAATTGAATGAGTCCTCGTAAGGTAAAAACTTATTGTCTATTGAGCAGAGGGGATGTTCGGGGGACACCGTGTGTGCTTATTCCTATGCGGGATGTTGGTTCATTTCTTAATGTCAATAAAGATAACCATTTTAACCTCCTCAATCTATGGTGTATAATGGCCCCATTTGTGTTTATAGATTGGCATATAAAAATATATCCGACATAAGGATATACCAGCATTGTGGGCTCTAACATATAGCAGAATGACTTACAGACGTTGGGTGGTAATTTAGGATGTCTTGTTGAGCACTTCACGTTTGGCAATTTGGCTTCTGCTGGGTCACTGGGGTGATTACTGTGACAAACTAAAGGGCAGAAGATCTGATATTTTACTGATAATCGGAATACAAAATAATGAAACTATTACATGTTTAAATAGAGAAAAGCTACGCCTAAAAAGGGAAAAGATCACAAGATTTGATCATGACACGATCCCGATTTGATCCCGATTCGATCCTGATTTTATCTTGATTTGATCACGATACGATTCCGATTTGATCCCGATACGATCTCGATAAACTGCCTAAAATAGAGGATTGCAATAGGATACTTTCACACCCCCGCTCAAACTCATGATGTGAGCTCGGAGAGCATCGTGAGTTTGCCAATGAGATAAGCCAACTGCAATCAAGTGCCTCCATTAATGCTGAAAATGCCAAATACCGACCAAAAGCTGAACCGATGTAAATAGAGGAAGAATGCAAACAGAGACTAGAACAGATGCAAGTAGGAGGAAGAACCGATGCCGAACAAATTTCGGCTACAGATAGGAGGAAGAGTCGATGCCAAACAGATTTCGGCTGCAGATAGGAGGAAGAACGGATGCCGAACAAATTTTGCGGGAGAGAGGAGAGATGTAGATTCTGATGTAGATTCATAGTGCCCGGCGGACGGCGGTGAGGATTAGGCCGCCCGCCGGAGAACGGATTTCGACAGGCCTAGAACTTAGGCTCTGATACCATGTGACAAACTAAAGGGCAGAAGATCTGATATTTTACTGATAATCGGAATACAAAATAATGAAACTATTACATGTTTAAATAGAGAAAAGCTACGCCTAAAAAGGGAAAAGATCACAAGATTTGATCATGACACGATCCCGATTTGATCCCGATTCGATCCTGATTTTATCTTGATTTGATCACGATACGATTCCGATTTGATCCCGATACGATCTCGATAAACTGCCTAAAATAGAGGATTACAATAGGATACTTTCACAATTACTCTAGAACCTAATCTTCTTAGGCTCAAGTGTCGGAGAATGTTGGAAAGAGGTTGAAGGGTTGAAATGAGCCCTGTTTTCTAGAGGAGGGAGGTTTACTTTAGCGCAATATGTTTTGTGTATAGCTTTCTTTATCTCATCTTAGTTTAAAACCACGAAAGATAACCCTTTGCTTGAACCTAATATTTGCTCTTACTAATGGAATGCCAAAACAAATACCGCGATGAAAGTTCTCCAAAACCATTTGCAAGGGGAGCAATATAATGTTCCTTGCCATGTCGACAGCGTGTAAGGTGATGATTGTAAGAAGTAATCAATGCTGATTTCTTTTTAAAGAGAACTGGAAATTCTTTCAGCGGAAAATCACAGTATAAATGCTTGACAACTAATATTCACAGAACTCTTCTAGAATGAAATAGCAATACACATTACGCACCCATTAAATAAGTATCTAAATTGCTCGTTAAGCAGTCAGTAGAGTTCTCTTTATGTTGGCAAGTTTTATATGCCCAATTTGGGATCCTCCAACCAAATTTCGTATCTCATTCATAAATTTGTATGTGTGTTCAATGTTGTGTAGTGGAACTCATATGGTTACAACTGATATGTATCGTGTTTGTCACAGATGAGTCCGCAGAAAAGGAAATGAGAAGGTATATAGAAGCCTCACTGCCGATTATAGAATACATAGATAAGCTCTATGTTATAAGGAATATCAGCTTGGATTGGTAATTGATTTCTCTGCTCCGGAGAGATACAATGATACTCAGACCTCTTGTTTGCACCGCAGCCAAGTTCAAATCCGCTAGCGTCTTGTTATTCAGAGAAATGAAGTACAAGACATTCTGCCATTGATGCCGTGAAGCATGCGATTCATTCTCTCTATACTGGAGTACTTGACGTCTGTGAACTCGGGCAGTCCTTTCTGTAGTAGCCAGGAGTTCTTGGCGGATGTTGTATTCCAGTGATAGTTAACAGTTTAGTATGTACACATTTTTCTTTACCCTTTTCATCGTTTTGCTGGTTCATGGAATGTTAGCAGGGAAAGAAGAAATTTAGTATTTACATATAACTCTCTTAACATTTGACCAATCAGAAATCATAATTAGCCTAATTAAATTGATGAACATTCAACTTAAGGTCCTAAGAGCATGTGCACCAAGGATAAGGCAAACTACAAAGTCAACAGTGCAAAATTTCATTTTTGCTAGTCCCTTTTACCTTTGCCTCTCCACCAGTCGTATGATAAAATATATTATTTGTGGTATGATAAAATATAAAACAAAAGATAAAATGAGGAACAATGAGTAAAAGGGATAGCAAAGATGAGAGAGAAAGTATAAAAAAAAAAAGCAATTGCATGTGAACAGTGACTAGGGATCTTTAGCAAGGCACTATTCACAAATGCATTTTACTTTGTAGTTTACATAGTCCGGTGAAGGGGTGTTTTTCTCATGTTGACTAGGTAAAAAACTCAAATGCCCATTTACGTCATCTTGTGCATTTGCTCTAAGAGGGTTGTTTGAAAATGTCTTAGATTCGTAGTACTTTCTGTATTTTTGGTGTTCCAGCATTTACATTCTAGTATCGGACGAAAATATCATAGTGGTCTCCTTTGATAAAATTTGATAAAATCAACAGTTGCTGAAACCATTTGCTAAAATCAAAGATTTTAACAATGCTATTTGGTTTTAGCAAATGGGAATGACTTTCTCATTTGTTAAATTCAAACTTTTGACTTTATCGAATGAGAAGTAAATGTTGATTTTATCAAATGAGAAACTATCCCTTAAGGGCCCGATTGGATGCGGGATACGTTTTGGTGGGATTAAATTGTAAGGGGATAAGATAGTAAGGGGTATTAGTTAGTAAGGGTGGCCCACATTGATGTGACATTTATGGTGGATGGATAAAATAGTACTCCCTCTGTCCTAATTTGTTTACTCACTACGAAATTACGTGCAATTTTCAAACTAAAAATTAATGTATTTATCAAAATAATTTTTGAATTTTTTTGCATCGTATTAAAGTTTTCAATGAGATCTATCAAACAAGATCCACATTTATTAGAAAATTATTTTTTGCAAGTACATTATTTTTTAGTTTGAAAATTGCACGTAGTTGCGTGGTGAGCAAACAAATTGGGACGGAGGGAGTACGTGGTTTGAATAAATTTGTGACAAAGAGGGATAAATTTGGGTGGATGATGGCAATTGACGTATTTGCCATTGTGCATGAGTTATATTAGATATTACAATAAAATAAATGCATAAATACAAGACTAATTAAAATTAATTATATTTTTCAATAAATATGATATAATAATTCCTTTTATTAATTATATCTACAATTAAAATATTGATTTATTATTTCTTAATTATTCATTTTAATAATGTTGCGTACCACCTAATTTTTTTTTTCTTCTAATTATGCGTTTTGTAGTTATAATAACTAATTAGTAATTTTTATGTTATACCCCAACAATGTCAAATTCTAAAGTATAAAAAATTGAAGCTATTATAATTAAATTTCGTAATTAAAAAAATATGATTTTTTTTATTTGTACGGAATACAACTTACTAGAATACAAATTATAAATTATACGGAATACAAATTATAAATGTCAAAATCTGAATTTTTAGGTGTTTTTTTAATTTGCACGGAATACAACTTAATAAATACAACTTAAGAAAAATGAAGGGGGATAAGGGGGTATTTGGGTAAATTGGTAGGGGTATTGGGGTGTATAAATTAATAACCGGGGGGAAGTTATTAAATAGTGAGGGGGAAAGGGGATAAGGGGGGATTATTTGGGGAGGGGTATTAAGTGGAGTATTAGTTATTAAGTTATCCGGGTAGTATTTTTGCTCCCAAACCATGTATTATTTTGTGGGACTGAGATAAAAAGAGGGGTATATATACCTAATACCCCCTATATAACCCCGGCCAATCGAGTCCTAAGTAGTTTGAGAATTATACCCTCTTTCAATTGAAACTATCCGATGCCATGCTTAAAAACACGTCCGAATGAAACATGTACTTATCTAAAATTTAATTCAACAAAAATGGTTTTGGTACACTCCAGATGCACACCACCTCATCCTCATCGTCCAAACATTTTTTTAGAACACTTTAAATCTAAAACGTCAAAAAAAGCGTTTGGTGATAAGGTGATGTACCCACCGTATGTGGTATACCTACCCATAGGCCTCTTGTCTGTCTAGATTGCTGGGACGGAGGCGGCCGAGCCAGATCTGGTGCGGAAAGAAAAAGAAAAGATGCCCGGAATGCTTTTTAATTTCTTGGGAATGGTCAATTTTACGCGCCCGAAGTGTGTGGGCCCAGTGCGGCCTGGATTGTTAGCTGTCATTTGGAATCTCTCTTGTAGAGTAGCAATTTCCTTTGCTTTACGTCACCTCTTTGGCTTTATCCTTCCGATTTTTTTATTTTATTTTGTTGTGTTTAAATATAGAAAAAAATAGTGAAGGAGTATTCAAGAACGGTTAATTGGTTAAAGATTTGATATAGTATAAAAATACAGTACTACGAATCGAGACATTTACAATATTATATAAAATTTGAATTTATATTTACGGTTAATCGCTATCGAATGAGGTGTGGTAAGCAGATTCTATATACGCGGTGGGCCGGTGGCGAAGCTATGATTTCGATAAGGAGGCCGGACGAAAATATAAATGTTCAATCCAAGAAAAATATTTGTTTGTGCTATGTTATCATCTACTGCTATATATTTACATAACTTCCCTATACTTAAATAAGTATAGTGTGAATTCATTGTTATTTTTGTCGGTAACCAAATATGTAGGTATTTTTAGTGTACGATGGTAATTTACAAAATATATTGTAAAGAGATGTAAAGTTGTTTGAATTTAGTCTAGATTAAACAATAGAATAAAATATACTAAAACAAATAAACTTATACTTAACTCACATAATTTTTTTTAATAATGGGTGGAGCCAGGGGCCTCCGCCCAGTATATAGTTAAATTAAAAATTTTGCTAAAAAATGAAAATATACATCAGAAGATAAAATATTATTATTATTATTTATTTATACATAAAACCTATCCAATTATATATATATATATATATATATATATATATATATATGAATTAACATGGGAAGTCCTTTCCTCATCAGAAGATAAAATATTATTATTATAATTTATTTTTATATAAAACTTATCCAATTATATATGAATTAATGTGGAAAGTCCTTTCCTCGTCAATTTTTTTTTATTGCTTTTCTTCTGCAAGCACTAAAATTTTAAAATTGAAATTTGATCGTATTTCATTCCCATTATCTTCTTTTGTTTCCAAAAAAATTCCAAAGATAATGTTAAAAAAAATGAGTTGATCTCTCAACAAAATTCATTTAATGTAACCTTATCAGATGAAAGCGTTTTTTCACATTCAATTTTTCTTTGAGAGAATGTTGTCCCGATGATCCAGAAACTATGGATCCTCTGTTGGTGGGTCACTGGGTTCCACTGTGTGTGTTTGACTCAATAATTTGAACCGTCTATTTTGTAGGGCCCATAAAGTAGTATATTCACGCAAAAAATTAATTTTATCGGACACCGAGGTACATCAAAAATCAAATTTTAGTTTATGAAATGAAATGGATGGCCTGAATTCTGTCAACAGTTTTAATGTTAAAATGACCACAACTGTCCATTTTATAAACTAAAATTCAAATTCTAAAATACCAATCGATGTTTGATTAAGTTGATTTTCTGCGTGGATACATTAATCTTCGGGTTCTACAAGATGATCGATTCAGATTATCATAAAAAATACGTAGTGGGACCCACAATGGGTGGCGGAAACCATCCGGAAACAATTTAATCTCTTTTTTCTTTTGAGTCTCTCCCTCTTAAGATTGGAAACGGGGTGGGTGTTGTGCACCCCTCGGCCGTACGATTGTGTTTTGGACGGTTCAGATGTGTTTTGATTTTTTACTGATAAAAATAAATCAAAATCAAATTAAAATTGTTGAATGCATCCAGACCGTCCAAAACATGATCGGACGGCTGAGGAGTGCGTAGCACCGAGGTGTACAACACCCACCCAAGTCCCTTAAGATTTGCTTCCCTTTTAAGATCTCAAGTTCGAAATATCAAATTTTTTAGGGTCAGTCTATAAGGAGCTTTTCTTCGGCTTTAATGAGCACCTTTGAGTCATGAAATTCCACTCAAGATTAGTCGAAGTACGCATAAATTTGCCCCTAAGTTATTAAAAAAATAAATAAATGGGAAAAGAAAACCCCCAAAAGATCCTGCAACTTGTGATTTGAACTTATCCGAGCTTATTATCCGTCAACCCTTTTTTTTAGTCTCGTGGGGGCAATTTCGTGAAACCAACAAAATTCAATTTTGAACGTCCCGCATCTTCCTACGTCTTTCCTCCGTGTCATCGCCTTGGCAAATAACATCTCCACCGTCCATCCCCATCTCAATCTCCAAGCCCTAGATCTATTCCCCCACCCTCACATGATCCCACATATATATATAGCTTCAGAAACGCCATTCAAACTCTTCCCAGATAGAGCGAGTTGCAGAGATTGAATCAAATTCTAGAGAGAGAGAGAGAGAGAGAGAGAGAAAGACGAGCTTGGAGTGCTCTGTTAAGGGAGATGGCGAGGTCGTCGGAGTACGTTCGATGGGAAGAGGTAAACGTGTCGAGCGACCCAAGAAAGATGAGGACGAGAGAGGAGGTTCACTTTTATCTGAAACGGAAGGACGGAAAATCAGATCTGGCCGTTATAGGCAAACAGAAGAAGAACAAGAGTTCGAATTCGAACCACCCCGTCTCATCATCTTATCACTACGTTATCCAAGTGAGGTTTCTCCGTTGTGGTTCGATTTCGCCTTCTTCGTATCTGTTGAAGCTCAGATCGAGAAGAGAAGTTGTTGATTGGTTGAATTCGTTCGTACCAGGTACACATGCGTATATATACCCAATCTATCGTTCTTCCATTTTTTGGGATGTTTTTCCGTATGTGTATGTTTTCTTCTGGGTTTAGATGTTTCTTCCGGAAAAAGTCCGTTTTTGGGGGGGGTAGTTTCGCTGTCTTTGACCTTTCTGTAATTTGTTTAATTTGATTTTTCCAGGATTTGAATTATTCTATATACGATTTCGGGTACAACCCCTTTGGATTGGATTGGAGGCGTTTCTTAATAGTGAGATTTGGTGAGAAAGGGGGAAGCAACCAATAAAAAAGAAAACTCATTTTGTGCTTTTGTCTCCATTTCTCACCAAATTACTTATTCCAAATGAGTAATCTCCCTCTTTTTTGCCTTATCGAATCCCTCCATCCAAAGGGGCTAGGGAAACCCTTTTATTTCTTCATGTTCAATCTCGGATTAGATGTTTCTATTGAAAAGAACTCTTTTTTTTGTGTCCCCAATTTATTTAATTTGATTTTGCGCGTCTTATATGTTGGATCTGCGCTGTCATAATTAATTTTGTAACGAATTAGATTGGTTTCAATAAATATATGGTCGATTTTTTTCTTCTTGTTTTCCCTGAAATTCAAAGATTGAATTTTTGCTGTTCCCTTAAGCTCGTTACAATTATTAGGTCTTCAATTGGCGCACGGTTGTATGGGTAGTTGGCTGTGTACTTTTCCTACCTTGTTTCTTGTGGGTTGGATTATTTGCGGTTTCTTGCGGGTTGAATTATTTGCGGCTTTTTGTTAATTTTGACTTTGTGCTCATCGTGGTGCCCGAGACCTCACCAGATCTGATCGAGGGCAGCTGGGTAGCCTGGATTTGAGTTCTGAGGGACGGGCAGGTCTGAGATGTCCAAGGGAAATTTGGACTGCTGTATTCTACCTTGACCTCTTGAGATGTGTCTGTGAGAATTTTGGTATGTCACAATATCAATTTTTGACCTCTCCACATGGGCGAGTACCCAAAAAGTCTCAGTTGTTCAGACGGTGTGAGAATTCACGTCCTTTTAAGCCTTGTGGTAACAAGTCAACATTGAATCTACGGCCATTCTCAATATGGCTGTGAGTGAAATAGTTCCATCCAACTGATCTTTGCTTTGTTCTTTCATGTTACCTCCTTATTTTTTTTTTTGGCCTTTTGGGATGGATGGATTTGGTGATGTCCATTTTCAATTGATAGCTCCCCATACCAGGAGCACTTAATCTCTTCACTTTGTTGTGTTTGACGACGTTGTTGGATACATTTCTTGTGAAAATTGCATCCTGAAGGATCAATTTCATATGATGGGTAGCCCCCATTATTTCGTATCTGATGAACATATGATGCCTTCTCATAGAAAAACCTTTTAGAATTGATGGTGTGGTCATTTGATTAAGAGTTTTGTCATTTCAAATATTCTTTGAAGGTGGAGTGCGTCTCACTTGAATAATTGTCGGTTTATTTTTTTGAGCCATTTGTCGAAGGCATACCTTTTCTTTTTCCTGGTATATTAGCATTTTCTTAGTTATTTGTTTTTTTTCATGGCGCTGTGCAAAATTTATGTACTTTACTTCCCACCCCCTTTGAAAATGTAAGAGAAACATGTTGAAAAAAAATTAACCTTTTGAGTAGCTGAAGTAAAATTGGAAAAATTTCAGGTGGCATTGAATTATGAACTGAGTCACCAAGGGTTTCCTCTTATTTGCAGGACTTCTTGGTGGTTATGTAATTATGTATAAGCTACTTCCCCCTTGTCCTATAGGGATATGTTTATTTTCACCTTCTCCACTTTTTTGACGCTGTATATTTCCCCCCTAACTATGATCAAGTCAATTATGTTGGTATTCATGATATGGAGAACTGACTTGATCTGGGTGGCAGGAATTTTCAATCAATTTCTAAGAGCTGGTTGAGAGCTTCGGAAGTCCTTTGCACTCAATCTAGATTAAGATCTACAAGGTCTTTAATGCCAAGTTTGCTTTTAATTTCTTCAATTAGTCCTTTTCAAGTGTTTGATACGTTATCTGTTTCTGTTGTTTGATTAGCTTCTGGTTGCTTATCTTGCTTTCAGATATCCTTCTCAGGATATTTTGCATTATTTTGTCGACAGTTTTCTTTGAAAAGGTGTTCTTGTGATTCCTTTTAGGGTAAATACTTATTCTTATAGTTCTGAAGTATATATTTGTGGATGCAGACTTACCTCCCCATCAGTCATCCCTAGATGTTGCTGTCTCCTCACATAGCAAAAGTTCTTGCACATTGGGTGCAGAAACCATGAAGGTATGAATGAGACACTACCTGGTTGGACTTCTATTTGTTGATCTCTCCCATTGCTTCTGAGTTCTAACTCTCATATTGATGTAGAAAATATCATTTCATTGGATTTTATTTATCTTTTCAGGATGTTCAATTAAGGAAGCTGGGCCATCATACTACAGAGTTTTCATGGGTAGGTTCTCCTTGGACTTGCAGGAAAAGACGAAGGCATTATCCATCATTTATCCGGAAAGGCGTTCAAATTTATGTGAGTGCTTGCATGAATTCTTCTCGTTCCCCCCCGCCCCACATATCTGTTGGTATCGTCGCTAATTTGTTGGCTGGTTTTGCTGCTGCTTTTTTCTTTTAGGTTCATGCATTTGTATATGTTCTGGCTGAAGAAGACAAACGACTTCTTGCTTACTTGGAGGATATGTACGAGGACTCTAGAGGCAACAAGATGGTTGTGGTACGATGGTTACACAAAATTGATGAGGTTGGTATCGTTTTGCCTCATAATTATAATGACAGAGAGATTTTCTTTTCTCTTTGTCTTCAAGATATCGGCATGGAATGCATAGATGGATTAGCAACTGTCCTCAGTCCCCAGCATTATGATAAATATCTGAAGGAAGCTAAACACACTCAGTTGGAGCCATACATGTGCCGGAGACAGTTTGGCAATGGTGATACCAAGCCTTTTGACATAACTCAAATTAAAGGTTACTGGAAACAAGAAATACTCAGATATATATGCACTTCTTCCCCTTCGAAAGGTCCTGTGACGTCTCAGCCATCAGAGTCTGGTCTGAAGGTGGTTAGAAATGTTAGCGAAGGGATTGAATGCAGACCCAAAAAGAGAGTTCGGCTGCCAAAGGATAGCGACTTGGCTTTCCATTCTGCTTACGAACAAAAGTCTTTGAGTCCATGTTTGGATATCCATGATTTTGATGGCAATTTGGTTGGCAATGCAAATAATGGCCAATATGATGTTTGTATGTCTGGAAAGCAACCCATCTTGCAAAATCCTCCGCAGCATTTAGGCAGAGGTTCTCAAGTTGAAGTGCTCTCACAGGACAGTGGCCTCAGAGGATGCTGGTTTAGAGCATTTATCATCAAGAGGCACAAGGATAAAGTCAAGGTGCAATATCAAGACATCAAGGATGGCGATAATGAAACTAACAATCTTGAGGTGAAATATCAGTAGTCCTTAGTTCTCTTTTTTTTTCCCCGGGCTTAGGGAAAATTAGATATTATGCCATATAGAAATGCTGAATTTCTCTTGTTAATTTTGGCCCAAAGTTTATGCTTATCTTACCAATTAATTGATGTAGGAATGGGTTTTGGCATCCAAGGTTGCAGTTCCTGATCCATTGGGACTCCGGATGGCTGGTAGGACAACCGTTAGGCCAACCTCACTATCTAATAAGTGCAAATCTTCGTCTTGCGTAAGTTCTGGGGCTGTTGTTGATGTCTGGTGGAATGATGGATGGTGGGAGGGGATTGTGCTTCAGAAAGAAACTGGGGATAATGTTCGTGTTTATTTCCCAGGTATGAACTGCTTCTCTCCTTAAGATTCTTCTTGTGATAGTTATTTGAAAATATATATTTAGATTTGCAATGAAATTTAGATTGATACGCCATAGTTATTTAATCCCCTTTTTTTGTTTCTTGTAGGAGAGAAGCGAGACTTGATCTTTGGTAGCTCTGACTTGAGAATTTCTCAAGAATGGCTTGGAAATATGTGGGTAAGTATTAAGGAGAGACCAGATCTTGGGACCTCGATATTGTCTGGCCTTAATAAGAAGAATATTGTGGTCAAAGCATGTGATGTGGAACCGGAAAAAGCTACTGTGAGCAATAAAATGGGATCTAGCTTATCTCAGATGGACTCTGTCATGCACAAGGTAAAAGAGATTGAAGTGGTTGATCTTTCAAAAGATGCAGTGCTTGCTCAACTGAGGTGGAAGTCATTGGGAAAGAGAAGGCGTGGAAATCCATTTCAAAAGCTTCATTATGTTGGTGATAAAAATAAAGGCAGTCCAGAAGCTGTGGCGACCGGCAACTTTGATGGTTTCTTTATTCCAAAAGCCGTGAAAGTTGATCGTGACAACTGCAAGTACATGCGGGAATATCCATTCAGTTCCTCAGCTGTCCCTTCTATAACCAGCTTGGTTATGTCTATGTGATGCCTTCCTGAGTTGGAGTGGCATCATTCAGAATCCTTTGTGAAAGGTTTAGCTGATTCTCAAAAGTGGTAGTTGGTTTAGATGTACATGTATTTTAGCATCCATTTTGCGACTTAGGCTAGGTTAGGATGTAGTGAATTAACTGATTTATCTATGGAGGGAAATCCTTATTCCCTCTGTGTCCATATGTGTACCATTTAACAGTAGCCCAAAGGGCCAAATTGCCTTTTGAATCATTGGCAGCAGTTTTGAATGCAACTTGTTTATGTTTTGGAGCTCAAAGTCTTCTTGCGTAGCTGTTTGGAAGAAACCACTTCTGTGTGTACAATTTGGTTCTTTCTCAACAGCCGATTGTTGATGGATATGTGATCTCTACAAGGGCGCCTGTGAATGCAATTTTGTTTAGCTTGCGCCTCAACTTGTCACTTACTGACTCTGAGTTTGACCATTTTGTGACTGGAGTTGCAGTGTTGCGTAGTCAACTGCTATATATTTGTATCCTTGGACTTGGAGGCAAGGTTCAAGTTTCTCAGAAGCTTTTGCCAATAAGAGTTTCGGACCCATGGTCATGTTTCCAGTATTTGTAGTACGTAGTTTTTATTTCCCTAATGGTCACTTCCTTGAAGCAATTGAATACCTACTGGTCTCTTCCATGAGAAGAGTTTGGTTCAGATCCTTTTTTCTAGTTGGTGGTGGTTTTTATATTCTGATGCTTGTGGATTTCAGATTTTAGTTTTCTGGTGAATGTTCTGCCCTGAAGATTGTTGCTTTGTGGGGTTTTAATCTGAAGTTTTCAATTCGTCGGATGCAGATAACCTGGAAACTTGTTCCAAGTAAGATTATTATTTTGGTAGAAACTAGTTGTGGAGTATCCATGTTAATTATATCTTGATTAGAGCCAAGTCCGTGACACCGACCATTCTAGAAATACAGGTTCTTCCATATACTCCAATGACGAGAGGTTATTCAGGGGTGATTTGGCAAATAAACAAAAACGTGTTTTTTGGTTTATTCGTTTTGTCTTTATTCAAATTTTTTTCGCAAATGTTAGTTTTGCATCAATTTTTTGTGGTTTATTGATTCCTCTTGACGAGACGAATCTAAAGAGGATAAAATTATAGTCAAAACTAAATTTTTTTTGAATAAAGCCGAAAATACGTGGTTTATTGGTTTAATTTTGGCTTTATTCAAAAAATAATTAATTTTCACTATAATTTCATACTTGTTAGATTCATCTCGTCGAGAGGAACCAATAAACCACAAAAAATTGATGCAAAACTAATAAATGCAAATTTTTTTTGAATAAAGACAAAACGAAAAAAATCAGTTTTTGGTTTATTTGCCAAAGGAGGCAATGTTCCAAACTTCCAGGGGCAAGGACGCCCGTGTTTCCCCCACATGAGAGGTTATTCAAACGAGAGGTTATTCAATGGTCCAGACTTCCGGGGGCAAGGACCTCCGTGTTTCCCCCCCCACACGGCCACCACGCATTGCATAATTTTTCGTCCCAAACGCCTTCTTTATCGCACAAAGCATTTGGTAAAACCGGCTTATTTGTTGCCTATGGTTAGTTCTACATGGACACGAGTCTTTTTGCCTCTGTGCTCGTTTGTTTTGGCTTGTGCATGGTTCACCAGCGTATGCTTGGAGAGTTAAAAGTTGACACAAGTTTGGTGATTTTAGGAAGTTCGGATGCGCATAGATAGTGCTGAAAAACTAAACATAAATTGGCTATATGCAGTATGGACACGGATACAAACCCGGGAGATAACACAAGTTCCTTTAGTTATGTTGTTGTGAAATTTTAAAGTACTCGCAAGTGTACGAATTGTATTGCAATATAGTATGGCGAGAGCGTGGTCAAACCCGCATGGACTTGTGCTTTTTTTAATAGGAAAACTAAATATTCTAAAGTTGAACCTAGTTGATAAAAGGGGAAAAATTTTAAAAAAAAACCAAACTTTGACCTCAATATCAAATATACTCTACTTTTAAAAAATTCAATCGTACTCCTAAACATTGCTTCCGTTATCAAATATATTCCTACCGTCTGAATCCGTCAATGCACTAACGGAATTTGCTAAGTTGGCCTTTAGACTCTGTTAAATATGCTTATGTGGCATCCAATTCCACTTAAAATATGACACATGTACCTTAATACACACATACATTGGCTATCTGAGGTAGTGGTGGTCTGGGGTGCTTATACCTCCTTCTCGTCATCAGGGGTCTTAATGCATTATTTGAACTCGGTTTGGTGTTGTTTAATCCAAAATTAGAATGAGAAAATGGAAAATCTTGTCGCCCAAACACCCCCTAAGGTTGATTCCAGCTTGACTCCCCTTCTTTCCCTTTGGGGCATTTTCTAGCCATGTGCTATTTTAGAACGTGCTACTTTTTACTTTTTGTTTTTAAAGCATGATTTCCATATTCAAACATAATAACTACTTTCCATATTCAAACATAATAAATTGGCTTGTTTTTTTTTTTTTTTTTGTAAGAAGTTCGCTTCCCTTTTCGAAAATGCCTAGCAGGTTTGCTCAGCACACATACAAACTGAGTTGCCTACTATTTGGCTGACCGTCTTCTTACGTACAATTCGGGTTGGGTTGACCCCAATTCACAATTAGGCTGATACTATTTATAGGTGATTATCTTGTGCATTGGAGATTGTCAGGTTCACCAGACTCTGCTCTGATGTGAGCATCTTCCTGCGATTCGATTCACGTATTTTTAGTGGTAGATTTTGCTTAGTTAACAATAAATTTTCATTTAAAAAAAACCATAAATTTTATATTTGGTTGCTCTATTTGACACTTTAGTCACTTCACTAGGTAAAAAAAACACCATCGGTTTTGCCCTTGTTTTAATCGGACTTTTTGATAGTGGACGTGAAATTGGGTCACACAAATTAGTTAAGGTACCATACTGATTCTAGCATAGTTACCCATCTACAGAGGCAGGTGAGAGAGAGAGCCGAGAGCGGAAGGAGTGAGTGATCCTTTCCTTCTTTTGTGTCACGATGGAGAGGAGAGAGAATAATTATGTATACAATGCAGTGATGATGCACTCCTTAACACTAAAAAAAAAAACCCTTAAAATAGTATCAAATATACTCCTAAAATTTTTATTTGTTTGCCTACAAACCTTTTTTTAACACATAGTTTTGAATCTCACGTGCAACACTTTTCGTCATATAAGGAGTATTTTTTTTTGGAAGAGATAGGTGTTGTAATTTCAAGTGACTACGTCGATGCTTTGTGCAAATACATTGGCTAATAAAAAGGTCGCACTGTAACAACACTGGGGCGTGCAATCCGTATCACTGCTATCAAACATAAAACATGCTACAAGCCTACAACTAGTATAATTGAAGTCAGGGTAAGTTATCTCTTTCATCACTAAATTATGGAAAAGAACTATGGGTGTGTTTGATAGTAGATTTGAGAGGGGGGATAGGATTGTTAAGGAGGTGGGAAATATAAAATACATGTTTGGTTGGATTTTTTTTTTTTTTTTTTTGGGGGGGGGGATTAATATTCCCAAGGGACTACCAATCCCCCAAACCAATGGGATTACCCATACCAAGGGGGGAGTGTTCCACCCAATCCCATCCGGTGGGATAGAAGCAGCCTTTTTTTTCTTTTTTCTTTTTTTTTGGTGCAATGAAGTGGGTTTTTTTTTTTGGGAGAAAAAGTGGTGTAATTTTTTGAAACTCATCACTATATCTTTTGCGCTCAACATGTACGGTTGAAAAAAAAAAACGAGCAATTGAAAAAAATTACGGTGCGTTAATTTTTTTTTGACTTATTAATTTTCCTCGACGAGAGGAATCAGAAAAATAAAAATTATGTCTTTTACCCAATTTTTTCCTAGGTAAAAGTCATAATTTTTTTTATATTTTTTCGATTCCTCTCATCGAGGAGAACCAATAAATCACAAAAGTTAAATGCAAATGGAAAAGCAAGTAAATACTTCCTCCATCTCAAAATAAATGTCCAAAATTACTATTCACACCTCCCAGAAAATACTCCTTGCTTAGTTTTTTTTTAAATCGTAAAAGGTATTAGTATAAAATACGAAATACATATGATTTTTTGAAAGGCATGACTAGTATTTTTTTGGACATCCATTTTGGGACGGAGAGAGTGTTAACATTAGTAAATATATACTTTCTTTTCATTTTCCAAAACATGGAAAAAAGAAGAAGAAATATGCAAGTAATGAAAATGGAAAAAACAATAAAATTATTTATTTCCTTTTCTTATTTTTTTAATGTGTGTGGAAACAAGTAATGAAAATGAAAAAACAAGTAATATGGAAAAAAATCCAAATACATAAACGGAAAAAAAAATGGTAATCCCACCTCATTATGACATTATCAATCCTATCCTACGTAAAACAAACATATTAGATAACAATCCTATCTTCTAATTGGGTGCAAAACAAACATGCAATTTATCAATCCCACCTCATTATCAATCCCACCTCATTACCAATCTCAATCCTAATCCCACCTCAATACCAATCCCCTCATACCTATAACTGTTATCAAACGTGGCCTTAAAGTAAGAGCTGTATCTCCTCATTTAATGAAAATCCGTGGACCGAACTATGAGTCACGATTTTTAAATTTTTCAATCTGTGTTCGGACCATTAATCCACGGACCCAACCCAAAACCTACTGTTCAATTCAGTTCGGTTCGACCAATGAGGTGGTAACCTAGTTGGCCCAAGTGAGTGGGATAAGATCTCTTCCCTCCTTGTGCATGGACCTCCCCGGTTCGAATCCCTCTCATGGCATTGCTGGGACTTGAGTGAATTTGCAAGGAGGGCCCTTTGGCCAACTTTTCGCTTAGGTGGTGATGTGGTGACGGCCTGTCTTATTCGGACAGTAGTTATGACTCAACCGGACATTCCACGGTTGGTTGGGAACTCCAATGGTCATGCCTATGGGGGTTGCTACACTGGTAGCCCCTCCCACCCTTTTTGCTATTAAAAAAAAATTCAGCTTAGATCAAATTCACGGTTCACAGATTTTTTTTTACTGGAATACTTATTCACACCTCATGGTATAATTTTTCAGAGACACAACTACCACCAAAGCCGCAACGGAGTTATCTACCTTGGATAAAAAGATCGAAAAGATGTGGGAAGATCTAACGCAAAAACTTGATATTTGCAACCAAAAAATAGGTATGGAGTAATCGACTCAAATGTGAGAAGCAAGTAGCTAGGAAGCTAGAATTCTAACGAATTATTTGATCCTTGAATTGCAGACCAAAAGAAGAAAATTGAAGCTGATGAGAAACTGAAAAAGACCCTTGAAATGACTGAGACAGATAATATGAAAGTTCTCAAGGCCCTGATTAATGCAAAGGATGAGATGCAGCCACTCTTTGATGCTTCTTCTAAGAAAAAGGTTTGAACATTGACTTCAATTCAACTAGCAGCTAGCCGGTCCAGATTCTCTGTTTGGAAATTCGTGTTTCATTGAACAACACAGATCATTTGTATGAGATCTCGAAATGGTCCCACACAAATATTGTACGCAAAAGTGTTGTACCCATAGCAGGGCTGGTGTGTTTTTGCATTTTCCACTTACCCATTTGTATGGTCAGACTCTAGAGGAAGCAAAATTATTTTGTGGTTCCGGGACACCGGCGCTGTCATATGGCGGTGGCACGGTGTCCTGGACCAGTTAATATCTGAAACGGAGTCTCACGATGTGTTTCTCTCTCTCTCTCTCTCTCTCTGAGTGCAAAAACAGGTAAATCTGAATGTTCTAAGGAAGAAGACTGTGTTGTTGCTCATATCAAATTTAGATATCTCCCCATACGAGCTCTCGATCCTCAAAGAACTGCAAAAGGAAACAGAGTCAAAGGTTGTGTGGGTCCCAATTGTGGACCAGTGGAAAGAGCCAATGCAAAAGCAATTCGAGAAGGTACAATCCACTATGCCATGGTACACGGTGGTCCGCCCATCCTTGATCGAGGAAACGGTCATCAGGTTCGTCAAAGACAAGTGGCGGTTCCAAGATAAGACCTTGGTGGTTGTCCTGGACCCACAAGGGAGGGTGGTGAACCCTAATGCCATCCACATGATATGGGTCTTTGGGTCCGTTGGATTTCCTTTCACAAGCATTAGAGAGGAGGCCCTTTGGAAGGAAGAGATTTGGAGGCTTGAGTTGCTGGTTGCTCGTATCCCTGGAACTGGAACAATACTTAATTCGGTAAAATCCGTCTGTTTTCTTTATAACTGGATAGTTCGGGTCAATTTACACATACCTCGACTAATCTTAAGGACCGGTAAGTGGCATCCTAAGACCTTCATTCATAAACACACAAACATGGAATTCATTACCACGGGAATGGGGCGCCGCTCAACTTAAGCACATTGTGATCGGTTACATCATTTAGGTTTACTGTATCGGCATTGCGCTGTTATAAACTCAGGAAGATAATTGCAGGAACTGAAGTTATTTTATTCATTGCATTCAAGTACTTAAATAGAGGAGTACAAGAACTAAACGTGGAGAAAAATAAGGAGTTAACTGATAATGGAAGCACACAAATAGGAACAGACTCCTATTGACTTGTTCAGCTAACTAACTCCTACTGGCTACTAACAAACTCCTAAATAGTAGGATAAAACATAGACTCAAAGACTTATTCAAATGTAAATTAAACTCTTAACACAGTGATTTATAAAAAATTTCTCTATTCTCGAAAAAAAAAGGGTTACTAGTATTATTCAGACTTAAAATTACTAATTTGGTACTCCCTCCGTTCCAAAATAACAATCCACTACGAAAAGTCGTGTCATTTTTCAAATAAAAAAATGAAGTACTTCCGTGTATCATTTTTTGAATTTTTTCGCACCGAATTAAAGTACGTTCGGTGTGAAAAAATTCGAAAAATGATACACGGAAGTACTTCATTTTTTTATTTGAAAAATGCTAAGAGAGAGAAAGTGGGGCTATTATTTAGGAACGGAGTGAGTATTTTTTTTTACAATCAAACGTTCGGGTCAACTTAAGCGCACCTCGACTAATCCTGGGAGATTAATCCCATTGTCCACTAGCGGGGACCCTACTTAAAGGCAGAGCAAAACTCTATATATGGACTGATCCTAAAGAATTTGATAGCACCTACGAAGTTTCGAACTTAATTTCTAAGTACTAGAGGCACCAACACAATTTTATGAGGGGCATAAATAAAATAGTTTGCTAATTTAGAAGGGCATACCGGCATAGGGCAAAAGTTAATCACCAGAGGTTTATCAGGTTAGGTTTTTTGAACGCACTTTGCGTGTTGTTTCCCCTCATAGCTATTGTATCTTAAATTTTTTGAATTGTTTAACAATCAAATGTTTCATCTTAATGATTAAGAAACTTATTAGAATCAAAATAAAATATTGTTGCCATATTTTCATTAGATTCGGGAAGAAAAGCATATTATCTTGTATGGAGGCGACGACATCAAGTGGATTCAAAAACTCACAACCACAGCGCGCGATACGCTGCACCAGCTGTAGGCATCCCTGTAGAGATGGTGTACGTTGGAAAGAGTTCCATAAATGAACAAGTTCGAGGTGCCATGGCAACTATCGCCAAAGAGAACCTTAGCCAGACGTGGGAAGAGATGCGGATATGGTTTTTTTGGACCCGATTAGAGAGCATGGTTTACCCCAAGATTATGTCACTCGGAAGTGCAGCAGATGTTGAGCGCGATAACATAATTCAAGAATGCAAGAAATTGCAGAGGTACGATAGGAATGGAGGGTGGGCTATACTTAGCAGGGTTAGTAGGGGATCCACAATCCTATCTACTTTGGTGGAGAACAATGTGTGCAAGGTCGAAAATGTTGTGACTGAGGGATTTGAGCGGAGCTTTAAGGATCATTACGATCATTACGAGAGGTTGCAAGAGATGCTCGACCAGCCATGCGCGCGTTTCAAGTTCCCTGGCACGGCTAAAACAATCCCCGAGAGCTTAAACTGCCCCAAGTGTAGTCGTAAGATGGAGAAGTTCATTGCCTTCGACTGCTGTCATGGCGAAAATGAACACCATTGAAGTTCATGAGGTCGTAGATTGAGGGGCCTGCCTCTCTTATTTATTTATCTTTTTCCCATAATTAAGGAATAAGTATATCAAGAATAAATAAAGTCTAGCAATCTCGTCGTTTTATTTGTTTGTTGTTTGTTGGTTTTATCTACAGTGTGTTATGTACTACAATTTGGAACGGAGGGAGTATGATTTGAGTGAGGTATCATATGCCCCTTGTAGGCTGTATATTCGTTTAGCCTTTTTTTTTTTTTTTTTCTATTTCAAGTTAATTTACCAAAAAAAAAAAAAGGAAGAAGATTTGAGTGAGTGTGAAATATAATGTCAAGGCCAGGCTTGTGATTTTGATTAGTGGTAAGATGATGTTCATAACACATCAAATTGTTTGATCCATCAAGTTTTTTTTTTTTTTTTCGGTGAACGAAAAATCGACTTACTATCCAAAATAAGAATTGTGCTCTCGTCTCATGAGAGTCGAACTCAAAACCTCTTGCTTCATTAATGGGTGCTCTAACCAACTGACCTAGCTACGAGAACAGAGAATAAAATGGTTACAAAAAAGTCTTACATATGAATTGGTTAGGTTCTGTATTAACATTTTATCCCTTTTTCAAAGTTTAACCTGGTTTTCCATTTGCTAAAATGAGAATCTCATAAAATCAAATGGGTGATTTTAACAAATGGGGCAACCAGGCGCTAAAATCAACCCATTAATTTTATGAGATTCCCATTTTAGTAAATGGGAAACTAGGCCAAGTAAACTGAATAAACAAAAGGATATTACATACACCACATTTTGTGTGTGTTCTTTCCAACTTCGTTTAATAATGTATGTGAATTTTTTTTTGTTGATTTGGTGTCTCTAAACTTTAGACAAGATGATAAATGCTTCATCCGTTCCACAAAGTTTGTCCCCTTGACTTTTTTACATACTAATAGCTTGTTTCCCATTTGATAAAATAATTTTTTTATAAAATTAATGGGTTGATTTTAACAATTGAGAAAATTATTTGTTAAAATCAATCCATTATATCCATTTTATCAAATACGGAGTAGGAAACAAGGCCTAAATTGTTTGTCCATTCTAAATAGTCGATCAAAGTACAAATGTTTTCTCTTTTACCATTCTTTCAAAACTTGAAATGGAAAGTTTAATTTGGAATGAAGGGCATTTTTACGAAATTTCAAAATTTAAAGTATAAATATTATGCTTTCTAATTAAATTGGACATATTTTCAATCTTAACATATGGTCACTGGGCATATGTTACTATGTTAGCATTTTTCATAAATAAAATTCAAACAAAAAAAATATTTAATCATTGCCCCCATAGCTCAGTGGTAGAGCGTCAGTCTTGTAAACTGAAGGTGCATAGAATTTTATTTTATTTATTTATTTTAACTGCAGAAATTTAACTGAAGGTGCATAGCTAGTTCTTTCATGGCGGCACCAGATATTTCTCAAATTTCAATATTTGCCCCACACCATTAAACTATTTTCAGTTCTCACCCCCAATTTCACTTTCAATGGTTTGGGTCCCCAAATCAGTCTTCAATGGCTTCTCTTCTGCAGAAATTGCTCGCAAACCAATCCGCCAAATCAATCATCACTACGTTTCATAAACCACAATCACCAACTCTCATCCCACCTCTTTTGAATCGTCTCCATCAAAATTCCCACAAATTCATTCTTTCCCCATTCTTGGGTCCACCCAGAACGGCGGATTCCGTTTCTCCTCATTCGCCGCCGATCTTCCCAAGCTACCCATTTGGGTTTCCTTTAAACCCTATAACTCTAACTGGGTTAGTGCCGTCCGGCGCCGCCGAAGCCGTCGTCGGTGATACCCCGGCGATGTGGGCTGACAGCGTCAAGAAGAAGAGGAAGATGAACAAGCACAAGTACCAGAAGCTGAGGAAGCGTTTGAGGCATAATTAGTTAGCTTGATTTTGGTGAGAATCGATGGTTTCTGATTGGGGAATGCGTGTGAATTTGCTTGCTTTCTGATTAACTTGGAGATTTCCTATGATTCGAGGTTCTTCTATATTATGTCTTTGGCACTATTTCTGAACAAATTTTTTTTTTTTTTTGAACTGGATATTTCTGAACAATTAGGGCCCATCACTTGCATGGAAAAGATGAGAAAGATGGGAAAATCAACTTTTGTGTAATGTCACTTTACTTTGTGTGTTTCGTTACTAAGAAAATTATCAAAAAAAACTTTACTTTCTGTGTGTTTCGTTACTAAGAAAATTATCCTAGGACCCACAATTTTACCTTTCTTCAAATCACTTTCTTGCAAAATACTGCCAAAGAAGAATTGGGTTTCCTGCAGGATTCCTTGTAAAGAAAACTGGAAAATAAATTCCGTATCACTTTACTTCACTATTTCTGAGAATACATTTCTTACGCAACATTTTCGAAAACTGAATAAAGCCCTAGGGTTTTTATTGTTCATGTTGCTGATCAATGTTTAAGTAATCGGGCAGCTCAATTATGTTGCAAGTGTTGTTTGAGGTAGTTGCATTAGTTGGAGTCACCGTATTTGTTAAATATGAGCCTATGCACTTGCATTTTTGCCTTTTGTGCTGCACATTAAAGTTCGCATGTACAAGAAAACCTGCTTAATTCCGAAGAGGTTTGGTCCGCTTTTCATAAATTGGTTTAGCTTGTTCCTCCTAAGTTCTTATCGATGCCTTACATAATTGGATGACACTTCGTCACCTCACCCCTTGTCACTTTGTGAAATATTTTTGATAAGTCATGTGTCCAGGTCAGCTTATGCGCACCTCGACTGATCCAGTGGACTAATCACACCGTCCTAGTGGGGGGCCCCATTAAGGCCACACTTTCTGGAATATTTTGCCTTTAGTTTGAATGAGATCTTTTGATAGCTTGCTATGTGATAGGGGAAGCGAAAAAGAAGCAGGGTTTAGTTGGATGAAATAGGAAAAGCTGCTCACAAGAATTGCCTATGTTTTTCATTTCCCTTGACAGTTGTGTGGTCAGTTTTGCATGTGCTTCTTTTAGTAAACAGTAGTGTTACCTCTCCGGCTGTGTACTATTACATCTAGCTCCACTATGAAGGCTAAAGTTGCTAGGAAGCGAGTACCTTCTTTGTTGTTTTTGTATAGTCGAGCTTTTTGAGGATGGATAACTGATGCTTTCTTCGTTACTGGTTCCTAAATTGGTCCCTAAATGGATGAATCTGTATGACTCATGTACTGGACCATTATTGATAAAAATGAGGCAATCTTTGTCAAACAGAGATTGGTTTTTCTAACTCTGGTTTGGTTAGTATTTAGAACTTGCCACATAACTGATTCGGTCACGTAAGATCTAATGTTACCCACAAACACAGGTTACTCAGTAAAAAACCACGCGGATCCTGTACTCTTGCACTGTATGTTGGGCCAAATTTCTGGGATGTAGTTCTTGCATTTTGGTGGTTGTGAACTAAGAAGCACGGACACGGATACAAGATACGGACATGATAGGACACGGACATGCGAACACGATATTTCTTTAAATTTGGACACGGACACGTCGGGGACACGCCGAATGTGAAATGTATTTGTGTTATAGAGGCATGTTATAAAATGTAAAAGTCGGAAACTTTATTTTGTATCAAATAGATACAAATCAAGAGTCTGCAATCCCCATATAGTATACATGAGCTATACATCTGTGGCAATTCACTAGGCCGAGCATTACAAATTACTCCCTCCGTTCCTAATTAATACTTGAGTCCCTTTTGGGAATTCCCACCTTTTAAGGCGACATGCAGTGATTGCACCTAAATTCAAATTTGATGACATCATTTCCATCAATTGCCGCTATACTCTATCTACCTTGCAATATGTGTATTCAATTATGAGGGATACTTTTGGAAAATCATCAAATTTTTCCACCTACTTTTAGGAAAGTACTAACATTTTTGGAACATCCCAAAATGGACTAATGGACTATCAATTAAGAACGGAGGGAGTATATTTTAACCTTCTAATATGTCTTTAGCGTGTTCCAAGAGTCTCGCCAACGTATCAAATGTGTCTGAGGATAGGAAATATAATTAAAAAATGGACAGGTATTTAGGCATGTCCAACACTTGTCCAGAGAGTGTCGTGTCCTGCCCATGACTGACACATGTCGAAATACGTGAGTCCAGTAGACGTGTCCGTGTTTCTTAAGTTGTGAGTGTATCATAAAGTACAATGAATGAATGAAACATGTTGCATAGGCCTACCGTTCCTTGTTCCATTTGGTTTCTTGATTGATTGTATGATGCTCGCATTGAACTGGTTTCCGTCTTGTTAGATGGTTGATACTGGTCAGAGATTAAACACCGCCTTTATGTAATGATAATTTATGTGTTATAGGTCAAATCAATGTCTTAGGAGCTTGCTAGTAGACTCACCTGGTAAAAAAACACCAGTGTAGGTAAATAATCAATTGATCTTACACGACGTACTGACCTCAAGACTCAGGGCGTCATTTAATGGCTCTGGCTCTCCTCATGCTTGCCCTTGTGTACTGACCTTTGATCGCTAACGCGTATAAATTATTAAAGGTAAAGACTGATTACTGCTCAAGCTAGAGAAGCTGTAGGACTTTGAGATGTTGTTTATACTTTCGTTTAGAGTATCAGACTGCAGCAATTTACTATCGTTCAGCAGGGTCATTGAAGCATCTATCATTGGTGGTGTTTCCTGTCATGTGAAGGAACTGTAGCGCGCAAAAGTTTAACTCTTCCATGGAAGAGTCTTGCCTTATCGTAAGCCCAGTGGGCTAACAATAGAATGACTCTTTTTTCATTCGCAAGATTTGAAGTCCGACTGTCCCAAACACCCTCTCTACCACACGATCTCTCTATCAGGCACTGATCGCATGATAGGAAGGGGTTTGACTCAGGATCTTGTGCATCACCCTGTGTTTTTTCTTTTTGAGGGAACATAAACATACATTAATAACCCAACAAATACACAACCTTCACCCTGGTTTCATGCACAAGCATTTCTGTTTTCAGGTTCTGGTACACCCACTCTGAATTATAGGGACAATCCTCCTCAATTTGATATCTAATTTTATTGGTGCAGGGGACAACCTCGCTAAAACCAGTTAACTGATACAATATTCTATTAGTTATGACCAACACCTGAGTACCCATTTTTGCACTAAACAATTAAGTGGGGTTGCCATTTTAATGCATGAACTGGTGGCCTAAGTGTTGGAAATCTGATATTTCTGAACAGTTTTAGTTCAAGATTATGTTATGTGATCCTCGTTTACTAAAGTCAAACTGTGGATGAGACCGACTTAGTGATCTCATCACCAATACTGTTAACTCAACAGAACGATGAGGACCGTTAGATACTGACATCCGAAATGTTGGAAATTTGATGGGCTTTTTTTTTTGGTAAATGAAATTTTTGTGATGACTCATCTCTTATTTCAAGATTACACCATGTCCTCGTTTTCTTATCCCAATTCGCGGATAAGATCAACTAGCTATCGCACTACCTGTTATATTAACTCGATAGAACAACAAGGACCGTCAGATACTGAGACCGAAGTGTTGGAAATTTGATACTTTTAAACGGTGTCCTATAGTTAAAAATTATGGTACGTGATCCTCGTCGACCACTGTTCATGGTGGATGAGTTCAACCGTGTGATCTCATCACCTATCATATTAACTTAATGACGCGACGGGACCGTTAGATTGTCATACGTCAAAACATTCATACAGATTGATATGATCAGTAGAATTGAGATCCTTCACACTTATCTTATCCTCATCTACCACATGAATAAGACAGTAACGTCTGTCCAACAATTATTTAAGACAGTAACCCTCACCTCGAGAAGGTTTATGCTTGTTTTGTCCAGCAATTATTTAAGTTGTTATTAAGTCGTTTTCTCCAGCAAGACTGGATTTGCCTGTGTTTTTCTACGATTCTTTTCTTTTTGCCTGACTTTTCGGTCCTTGCAATACTTGTGGGCAATGAAAATACGAAACTATTATGTGTGATTACGCGGTGGTCTTAGACGGCCGCACTCAGCCTCACATTGATATGATGTCGAGACTGTGTGATAGACTCGCACTAATTTGATAGGAAGAGTTACGTGGTGGTCTTAGACAGCCACACTTTGAGCCACACATTGATATGATATCGAGACTGTGTGATAGGACTCACACTAATTTGTGATGGGAAGAGTCTCTAGAGCATTCGGAATTAGAGTAAATCCATTTCTTCTCGATCTGTGAATGAAATACCATCTAAGTTCAGAGGGAAATCTCAAGATTTGGACATTTGGGAGTAGAAAATTGAAGTCAATATTTTAGGGAAACCCAATTTGAAGAAAAAAGTAAATTCGTGAAATTTCACTTGTTTGAAATTTTAACTTGACTTAATTTCAGTGGTTTGTCATACCCATCAATGATAAGTTTAGCTTTCTCTTTTGGTAGGGACAGATGACAATTGAAAGATCATAAAAAAGACTTGATTAGGGAAAATTAAAAGGGATTTAACCAGAAATGAATAGGACAGAGGGGACGAGAGAACCCTTATGGAAAAATTATTTATTGATTCATACATCGATGTGAGGCTCAAGAATGAATCTATGAACCACTGAGGTGGTAGTCTAGTTGGCCAAAGTGAGTGAGATAAGATTATCTTCTCTCTTTGTGCATGGACCACCCAGGTTCAAATCTCTCTTATGCCATTGTTGGGACTTGTGTGGATTTACAAGGAGGGCCTTTGACCAACTAGTCACCTAGGTGGTGCTTTGGTGACGGTCTGTCTCATTCGGACAGTAGCTATGGCTCAACTGGATATTCCACAGCGGGTCGGGAATCTCAATGGTTACGCCCATGGGAGATTGCTACGCTGGTCGCCCCTTTCCACCCTTTTTGCAGTTCAAAAAAAGAATGAATCTATGAATTTCACATCGATGTGTAATAGAGAAAAGGCTTGAAGTGGTACCTAATTATGTCGATGACAACGTCAGAAAAGGAAGTCCAAAAACTGAAACTGTACTACAAAAATTTCAAAGCTTAGACAATGAATAGTGAAGAAAAATCATACATTGTCATTTTGCCTGGACTAATTTTAATTTGAATAGCTGGATGCCTTTCAAAATGTAACTTTTTCACATTGTCAAAAGTCCAAATGATTATTTACTCGTAAAGTGAAGGCCCGATTAATAAAAAATGCATCTTGCTTGTCGGTTAATTTCATCTTTTGAGTGGTGTGCACTGGATCGACCATGCTAATTGAATGATTTGTGGTTCTTTCTTTTTAAAGTCAAACAAATGTGGCATGAGTTCATAGTCTTGTTCAAAACCTACAAAATGTCGTTGTTTGTCTTTACTCCATAACTCAAGATGTTCTGCTCAATTTACGCACATTTGCCCAATTTACGTGCATCGAATAATTTTTATAGATTCAATTCCATCGTCCACTAGCTCTGTACGGATTTATTCACCCAAAAGAATTGATTGTACCTACAAGATTTCAAATATGTACTAGAGACCTTGGAGCAAGTCCAATGGTGATTGGATAATGACTAGTCATTTCTATAATTTGGCACCGAAAAGGGTTTTTGTGCCAAATTATGAAATTGCATGTGATTGGTTCCATTTTAGAACCAGACAGTTATAAATATAGCTAATTTTCCTCCATCTCATTTTTTCTTATTTTCTCCACTCCAATTCAACTACCTGCATTTTCAAGAGATTTCTATCAGCCTTAGGGAACTAATTGTCTTGATCGCAAACTCCTCGTGCCACGAACTTTGGTTTCCATGAGAAGTGAGCCATGTCTCATGTTTGGATTCAGGCATTAGTCTGCCCATAATGTGTTTCTTGTTTATTCTTAATTTGAAAGACTTTGTTGTATTTTCCTTTTCATTGTAAGGAAATCGTTGCAAGTGCCAGAAAGTTCTTCTTCAAATACAATCATGAATTTCTCATAAAAAAAAAAACATAAGTATTTTCCTAATTTTTTTTTTTAATCTTTGCTTATCAAAAACATTTTTTACTATTAAGCCCCAAACTCCCCAAGAGTCCCAACACACAGTGTGGTGTCCTGTTTTCCAACGGACCTCTTTGGTGCACCTTTTCACAGTGACAAGCTAGATCTAGCTTCCCTTGGGTCTTCTGCACACATAACACCCGGCATTAGCGCCTAACCTGGCCTGAAGTTGGCCAGGGAAGGCACTCCGACGGTCTAGTAAGTAGATGAAGGAGATAGGAACCAGAGAAGTGGTATTAAGAAGGGTGGGAGTGAATTGTGTACCTCTTTTAGGGTTGTATCTCCTTTTCTTATATAGGCACCCCTGGCTTGTGCTCCAAGTACGGGGGCAAATTGGTCTAGAGGCTCGAGTGACGTCACGGTGTCATTCCGTTATCATTGCATGAGAATTGTCTCAACTCAGGGGACGACATGTGCCATAATGGCTCGGTTGCCGTCACCATGACGTCGGCTAGTTGGTTCCATGCATGTGACTCATAAATGGGACTGCCACAGGGCATAACCGCTTTGGGTGACGTCACAGCGTGTCGAGCTATCTCAACGCTTCTAGCTCGGATGTCTCGTTTAGTCAATGACGGCTCGGTCGAGACAGTCTTGTCCCGACCGGTATGTGGGTCTGCTTCGAGTCAAACTATTCCGAGATGCTCAGGTTGGGCTCTGGTAATGCTCCAGCCCACTTCTTGTCAAGAGATGGGCCTTGACCTTCTCATCTTCTGGACCATCATGTCGAGCCTTCCATAACCCCTGGGGACATTATATTTCGGCCCACTACACACAGCCTTATATTCATTTTGGGAAGGGGTGTTGAATTCGGGTAAATACCCCTACTAAAAGAAAAGGTGATGTTGCCACCTCAAATAGAAAATATAATAAAGGCACATAAATCGATTTCAATAAAGTTTTAAAATTGTGAAGGAAAGTAGAATTGGAAATCAGGAATACCTAATCTAGATTCATGTAGTCTGATATTTTAATTCTGGATTTTAAACTTTACATCGACTCTAGAGTCTAGACATGTGCATTCATGGTTAAAGCTCTCCTTCGTACCCTTATTCTCCATTACTCACCAAACTTCACTTTTTTAATCCCATCCCGAACCCACAAAAGCAATACGAACTGTTCAGCCCCTAAGATCTCGAATTCAATATTAAGTGTTTAAAAATCATCTTGAGTAGAGCTATAGGACCAAATTATACATTCCTTTATAAAATAACTGATGAATATGATTTTAAACGTAATATTTCGTTCATCTTACTCGATTTGTTCATTTACCGGTTAAAACTCGACCAAACTGATTTTTTTATCATATTCTCTCCGTCCCAAATTGTTGTATTATGTTACTATTTGTCCATGTGTTTTGATCTATAATGAAAGTTTTCAAAAAGCTCGCCCTACTGAAGTACCAAAGGTGCGCTCTGCCCGGTGACTAAGAAATGGGTTCGCACTTGAATTGAAAGTGACGAGGTCACAAAGAGGGAAGTAGGGCTCCCATTGAAACGCTTACCCCCCACCCTCAACCCCTAAAGGCGACCAGCTTTCAATACTAGTTGTTACGCTGTAATTTTTCCAATATTATTGAATAGCATGGCCTGGGGCTAAGGTAACTCAAGTGGGAGAGCCGTGTTATGGGTGACCTTATTGCACGGTTCAGAGAGCACTTGTGTGTGTGATGCAAGTGAACGTGTACGAAAAAGCTGTAGTAAAGTTTCGTTGTTTGTTCCGTCGTCGACCCTATCTATGTTTCTACAATGGCCCAAGAACACTTATGCAATATGAATTTTGTTTGATAGATCTCGATTAACTTTATTAAACACATATTTCAAAATTATAAAAAATATTATAGATCGTGAAATATAGCCAACCGTTTGAAAAAATTAAAAAGTGAAAGTGGCACAACAATATGGACGGAGGGAGTAAATTATTTGATACAAGATCTGTAAGGTGAACGGTTTGGATTACCAGTATAGACTTGGGATTCGTCAAAAAAATAAGATTTAGTAGAGTATAGAGCTACGAAAAGGAGCTTAATTTTTGTGTTGCATTGCAATAAATATATGTAGAGACTCGTCTTGTTTATAGACGTTCGCTTGGTAAAAACGAGCTTAAACACTTTGATAATAGATGAGTCAGGTCTGAGCTAGACTAATTTTGAGCGAGCCGAGCTTGAATAACTAAAATTTAGCTAGACTCTTCTTTAGCATCCCCAACTCTAAGGCTCTGTTTGGAAAATTGGGAAAAGGAAGAGAAAGTTTAAAAAATTTATATTCCCTTGCTTGGTTGGAGAGAAAAGAGGAGAGAAAATGGCTAAATAGAGGGGTGTGACACTAACTTGGTTTTTTTTGGCTTTTTGACTTTTTTATGTGAGAGCTCGAAAAATGCGTTGATTTTTGTGGTTTTTTTATGTGATGTATTGTGAGGGAATGACATGTCTAAAAAAATGCAATAAGCTGCCTTTTAACTTTTTGAGTTAGTGAAATGGGGCCAGAGTTACAGAAGACTAGGAATTTTAAAAAATTTCCCTTTATTTTCTCCCATTTTTCTTTTGAATTATTTTCCCTTCTGTTTCTTTCTTTCCATAAGTTCCAAACAGAGCCTAAGCCAAATAAAATAAAATAAATAAAAATGTCCCTTTTGTCTATTTCACATGACAATAATGCAAAGCTCCATGCGTAAAATGAGTAAAGGCACTCCAAGCATGGAAAAGCAACAATCTGCAAATCTCTCTCTCTAGAAAAGAGTTCAAGCCTCCGGAATTAAGAAAAGCATGGAACTTCGATCCGATTTCATCTTCCTCAGTCTGTAAAAAGCAAGAAAAATCCACGCTTTGGAACCACTTCAATTCAAAAAAAAAAAAAAAACCAAAGCAAAAAGAGAAAAAAGACGCACACAAACCCACACCCACAAAGAAAGACTCTTCAGAATTTGTAAAGAAAGATTGTGAATTTCTAGAGAGAGAGAGAGAGAGAGAGAGAGAGAGAGAGAGAGAGAGGGCGGTGGGGTTGAAATGGGTGGGGTAACTTCATCGATGGCGGCGAAATTCGCCTTCTTTCCGCCTACTCCGCCGTCGTACACGGTGGTCACCGACAGCCTCACGGGTCTGTTGCTCATCAGCCCGTTTCCTCACAGGGAAAACGTGGAAGTTTTGAAATTGCCGACTAAAAAGGGTACTGAGGTGGTGGCAATTTACATAAGACACCCAATGGCTACATCCACTCTGCTTTACTCGCACGGTAACGCAGCCGATCTGGGTCAGATGTATGAGCTCTTTATTGAGCTCAGCATTCACTTGAAAGTTAACCTCATGGGGTACTCTCTTCAAATTTCTCTTTTCTTTCTCTACATCATCCATTTTTGTGTAGTTTTTGAACTTTTTTCTTGTTTGATGGTCAATTTTTTTAGTTATGGCATCTGGGTATTCGTAATTTTTAAGGTTTCAGCTACACTTGTAGAATTCTTTTGTTATGGTATCTGGGCATTGTTAATTTTTGGTAATTTTTCAAAAAGGTTCCAGCTATACTTCTGAAATTCATAAGTTTTGGCATCAGATTGATGATTTGAGTGATTGAAAGTTAAAATGATGGGGGTACTACTATGTTTTTTCTCTCCATGTTTGTGTCTGTGTCGTTTTGGTGGCCAATTTTTTTGGTTCTTTCTTATGGCAACTGGGTATTGTTTATTTTTAAGGTTCCAGCTCTACTTTCGGAAATTTGCAAGCTTTGGCTTTTGGATATTGTTAATTTGTATGCTTTCACCTATACATGTACAATGTATTTGTTAGTATTGGCATCAGTTTTGGTGATTTAGTGGTTAGATATTATTTTAATGTACAGGCAATGGGAGTTTAATTTGTTTGGTGGGAATGGTGGAAGTTAAATGAAAATGGGTAATTGATAATTTATGTGGCCGTTTTGGTTTGGTCTCCTCTTGGACTGGGATTTTATTGCAGTAGATTGAATTTTTTCGGAAGGTTTTACTTGCTGGTAATCTATTTGCATTTTGCAGTAATTAAGAATATCTCATTATATAAACAACAAGACTAGATTCCTTGTTCTGCCAAATCGATCCGTCATTTCTGGCATCGAAACTCCAAACTGTTTGGTGTCTTGACATGTTTGCGCAATTAATCTTGTTATGGATCATGGTTTATAGCAAAGGTTGGACTTTTTTTGCATTTTAGTTCATGGGTGTCTTTATGTAGCTTAATTTATGGACCTCCACTAAAGTTGGACATCGTCGGTGACATGCCACTTGACTGTCCAATGTCAATGCTGCGAACTGTTATTCTAGAGGCTAGCTCGTGTTCAAAATGCGGTTGCTTGTACTGGTATCTGGATTTCGGGCGAGGGAAACATAGCATACTGCTTTTAGAGTTGCTCAAGGTTTTCTCATCAGTATTTTTCCAAGTACGAGGAATTGGGATCCAATATTCAACCCCATCCTTGTAGGGATAAAAATTGGAGGAAAATGTATTGGATCCTCAGGGATGGATTTGAAGGTTTCTCTCATGTTGTTTGTTGGAAGGAAATGGAAGAGGTCGTAATGACGGAAGGAAGAAAGTGGTTGTAATGTCATTTTTAGGATACCCACAAGTGCTGACCAAGTGACCATACTAACGGGGCACACTCATAAATTAAACCTTAAAAACAAGTGTGCTGCTTTCCTCCGTCTCATCCATTTTGTGGACCCAGAGGATAACAGCCACCAAGCTCATTTCCCTTCTCAGCTATTCTTTATCAGAATAGCACAAAGCTGCTCAATAATCATTATCCTTTTACGTATTTGCCTTCATGAGATAGCTATGGATCTTCAAACTCTGGCTCGCGATCTCATGTCTCATGTATCGATTCTCTAGTACGAATTTGTGTTGGATTCATAAGTTAACATACAAGATAAGGGGAGGAGGAAACAAATAAAATAGACTGTTTTGATCTGATAATGTCACACCCCAACAAATACTTTTCTTACTAGTTAAAAGTTCTGCATATAGGAAGGTTTTTGGGCCCCGCTAGTGGACGGTGGGATTGGTCTCCCAGGATTAGTCGAGGTGCGCGAAAGCTGGCCCGGACACCTGTTTATCAAAAAATATATATATAGGAAGTTTTCTCATGTATGTTTAACTTTGTGCAGGTATGACTATTCCGGGTATGGACAGTCTTCTGGGAAGGTGTGTGGCATATGTATTTTCTTTATCGTAAAAATTTGGTTAAATCGGTTATCTAGTGCAAGTGTAGTAGCTCAGAGTGTCTTGTAGGACTCATATCTTCCACTGTTGCAGCCAAGTGAGCAGAATACATACGCGGATATTGAAGCTGTATACAAATGTCTTGAAGAGAGCTATGGTGCGAAGCAGGAGGATGTTATCCTTTATGGTCAATCTGTTGGCAGTGGCCCCACTTTGGATCTTGCAGCTCGTCTGCCTAAGTTGAGAGCTGTGGTTCTGCATAGTCCTATACTTTCAGGTTTAAGGGTCATGTATCCTGTGAGGCGGAGTTACTGGTTTGACATCTATAAGGTATTGTTGATCTTCTTCCAACCATCTATCTTTAGCATTATGTTTAACTGACAGCTCAGGATTTTGTCTCATTAAACATTTTTTTTGGGTTGATTGGGTGCAGAACATTGACAAAATCCCATCGGTTACTTGTCCTGTGCTGATCATTCATGTAAGTAGGCAATTTCAACGTTTGAATTTTAAAATTGCTTATCGTGATTGAAGAATTCATTTTTTTTAATGGCTTTTAGAGGTTTAAGCATTGGTATAACTACCACAAAGTTAGATGATAATCATGATACACAATTTCAATATGACTACCATGAAGTCAGATGTAGTTACGGATCTCAGTTACTTCAGAAGAATAAGGACAACCAAGGAAATTTGGTACCATTAAAATTCCGAGGAAGAAAAAGGTGGTATATTATTGTTTTTCTGTTCTCGATAGAAGTTTTTGTTGCTGGGTGACAAAGAACACCAAGGAGTACTTGTAATTAAATTGTATCTTGTCACTGTCATTTGCTGCTAGTGTCTGCATTGGTTTGGATCTTATATTTATTTAGGTGAATTCTCTTATCTAATTCCTAGATTATAGACAGCTATGTTCAAATTTGGGCATGGATATCGATACACATCTTGACGTCTATCTGTAATCTGTGTTCGAAGTATTCGTATACAATGTCTGAAATAATTTACAAATGTGATAGAACTCAAATGGAATAAAACAAATACAGAATTTTATTAGATGACAAAAGCTAGAAATGTTCCTTTTCTAGCTGATGCGAGCTTCTTTTTCTAAAAACTTAATGATCCAAGTGTCTACATTAGGTACAGGTGCTGTACATATATCTGACGTTGTTACCCTTGTGAGTTGTCATACCCATTGGCCACGTGTATTGTGGTTGTGATGTAGGAGCCCAATAAAAACTTCTCAATTGAACATTTTTCCGATCATAATATTAGTAGATTTAGTTGTTCTTACTTTGCTTTGGTGTTTAACCATTCTGTAGGGAACTTCGGATGAGGTTGTTGATTGCTCTCATGGTAAGCAACTCTGGGAGCTATGTAGAGAGAAATATGAGCCACTTTGGCTTAAAGGAGGGAACCACTGCGATTTAGAGCTATATCCAGAGTATATCAGGCATCTAAAGAAGTTTGTATCTTTTGTGGAGAAACCACCTTCTCAGAGACACTCTTCAAGGAGGAGTACAGACCAGTTTGAGCAACCTAGGAGGAGTACAGATGTTTTTGAGGCTTCAAGGAAGAGCACTGATAGGAGAGAGAAACCGAGGCAGAGCGTCGACAGGCCTGAGAAATTGAAAAATCCGTCCCATAACAATGCCGACAAGCTAGAAAAACTAAAAATCTCATTTGACCAAATGGAAAGGTCCCGTAGAAGTGTGGATTGCATTGAGAGGCCCCGGAAAAGCTTCGACCACCAAGTTGAGAGAGCACGTAAGAGTGTTGATCGGTTGGATAGACTAAGAACTGGTTAATTTTCCGACTGCAATTGTAAAAGTCACGCATTGGTTTGGTGTGAGGGAAAAAGTTGTCTTTTTTTTTTTTTTGCTCTTGATTTATGATCCTCCGAGGCTGTATTCGGCTCGTGGAAGCTTTATAATAGCTACAGCATAAAATGAAAAATGGTGTGGTGGTGTTATGTGATTTTTCCTTTAGATTTCGGATTGGGTTTACTATGGAATTTCTGTTGTATTTCCGCTATACGCTTTTCTGACTTTCAAGTGACCCATTTACCCTTTTCTAACATCTAGCTTTTTGTAGAACAAACGTATGAGATTGAGGGCACATATTTTCATTCAGCTGTTAGTGTGTGTCCAAGAGAGAGAGAGAGAGAGAGAGAGAGAGAGAGAGAGAGAGAGGGAGGGAACAAAACTACTACCGCATGTATGTGTCAGCAATCGCACATGAAAGGTTCTCAAAGTTTGCCAATCCAGCATATATGCTAATAGACGACATGAAATAACAGAGAACAAAAGGAGAAGGTAACTTGTATAAATTTGCATTGTTTGCCTTGACCAGAAACATAAACCTTGAAAGTTACAAAACCGCGGTGTAATCATCAAATGGTAATATGGTATTACATGAATTGACAACTGTCGTTGCACTGGTGAAGAAACAAGAACAACATATTGGTGAAGAAACTAGAACAACATTTAGATTGAATTATGTTATACATGAGAATTAGTAAAAAAGCAAAACCATCAGAGAATTTGGATTCTGATCGATGTTTTCAACTTTGGCTGTATTCAACTATGGCTGTCGGTGGAAGACGACCAATGCAGATCTCATGAACCGTCGTGAATAGTGGGAACAACTCTAACCATCCACGGTGATTCAAAACCTCGTAAACTTCTTTTGCTGTCGAGACACCCTTCAAGAAAAGAACAAAGGAACATCAGATAAACTAGGACAGCACACCATGTCAAATTACTTAATCCTCAATGGTAATCAAAATGTTCGAACTTGTTTATCTTGTGACTTCTTCAGTAATCATATTTCATGCTATGACTTCGTAGATGAATGAGGAGATCAAAGATGTCCTTGGAAGAAAAACTCTTTGATACTGTTGAAATAACTTGTTTATGGTGTGACTTCTTCAGTAATAGTTAATCAAGGAAAAATATACCATGCTTTTTTGCCTATCCTATGCTTTTTTTGTAGATGAATGTGGATATCAAAGATGTTCATAGAAGATAAATACTCTACATTTTTAGGACATCCCCAGACCCTGACACCAAAATCTTGTTTTCAACAACAGATTTTGAATGGTCTTGATTTTCGAAACATTATCAATTTTGAGATATCAAATGTTTCAATCATCTAATTAGTACACGTTTCTTTGGTAAGAAATCAAGCAAAATACATTAATATATACAGAATGCAGCTATATTTCATAACTTTTTCTTCGGGTATCTACCTGTAATTTCTGGCCCTGCAGCATCTCAGCTTCAAGCTCATCGAAAGACCTTTTGCCACCATTCCGAGCAAAAGCATCTGCACATTTTCTGTTTCTTCCCCCTACTGCCAAATCAAGACAATATAATTTTGTTGCATGCTATTATTATGATCAGAGGATATTTTTAAGGAAATTTTATTAGAGATAGGGAAGCGAAAAAATCTGCCTCCTTACAGCAAGTTGTTATGAGGTCAGCTACACCACAGCTTTCAAAAAAGGTACTATCCTTAACGGAGGAGAACAGGAGCTTGGAGAAGGCCTTCATTTCCCTTAAACCCATTCTCATAATTGCAGCCTAAAACATCATATAAACAGTCAAATGCCACGAAAAAACGTGGAGAGTAATGGTTGTGTCTTAGAACAATTAGTATAACACCTTCGATTTTCTGTCATACCTTTGTGTTATTTCCCATTTCCAAACCATCCACAAATCCTGTTCCAGGTCAAATTAAATCCTGCACTCAAACATTATATAGTATAAAGGAACTTCAAAGAAAATTAGTAACTGCCAATACCTGCTGCTATTGCAACCACATTTTTCAGGGTCCCACAAAGTTCAACTCCTTCCACGTCTTCACACTGTTTTTTTGTGTGGGTGTTTTTCCCATGGAAAAGACCAGGAGATTAAGTCATCAAAAGTTGTTGTACACAGAAGTTTCATGTTATTTGCATTATGTTCTCTATACGAATTAGATGCCTACCAATCAAATAGCATAAAACAGTGTGCACTCACAGCTGAGACCATGAAATAATGAGTACTGAACAGCCGAACCCATTTCTCTGCTATCTCTTTGTTCTCCCTGTATCCCACTGTAGCTTCACTGAACTTCTCCTCTGCAATCTGCATTTGCAGTCTCTAATTATTAGCAACGGATGGTCCAAAAAGCTTGTGCAAGAACAACGCAAAATCATCACAGTAATTGGGGTTCAAATACCTCATTAGCAATATTTGCCCCCATTAGAACACAGCAATTAATTCCAAGCTGTTGTGTTATTAGGGTAGAGATCATGCATGGACCTTCCATCTTGACCTCCATTCCTTTGATGAGGGAAATTGCTTCTGCATCTTCCCTTATCTTTCCAACTAGTCTTCTACATATACCCTCCATGAATTGATGAGGGGTGACAAAAACTAACATGTTTGCATCCCTAACTGCATATTTCCCAACTAAATTAGTTAGAAAAAGAAAGAGAGATGGGAATTCGCCGCGTTGTGCAGCAGAAAAAGGGCAGGGGGCAGAGATCAACCCACCGCATTTTATGCTCTATTAATTTCTTAATTCTGGTTGTTACTCAAAATTAATCACTGAAATTCATTTCATATTAGGAGTTCATTACCTGCATGTTCAAGATCAGGAACTGCAAGAACATTTTTGCCAAGTTTTATACCGGGAAGGTACTTAACATTCTCCTGTAAAAAGAGGGAGGATATAAGTAAACTTAGAATAATGATCACAAATACTTGTTGACACAAAATTGGCAAAGAAGTGCGAAATGGATATTACATTGGTTTGATTGATGACCTCTGAGAGTTTCTCTCCACTGGGCAATACCTCCTCGAACACCCACATCCGCACTTCATCTAAATTTCATCAGAGATTCCAATTTCAGACATGAGTTTCGATATAATCATGTGTCATATGAAAATGAAAATCGTTCTTGATTCTTCTGGGCAAGGATGAAGTTATACCAAGATTATCGAAAGTCATATATTGGCACTATACATTGTTCAGAATGTTTACATTTCACACAGAACGGCCCGTACGCTTCGAAAACTTTAATGTTTCCAGTATATTGGAGTAGTCTAAAATATACACAGGACGACCTATTAATCTTTTCAAAAATTCTTTTCCATGGGCCTCCTATTCATGAGTATTCTTAACTGCTTAAAGATGTCAACTATTTCACCTCGTACCTCTTACATGCCATATAGATACATGAATAAAAAAGCATTTTTTTGATAACTCGGGTTTCCAGCGCCTCGACTAATCCTGGCCTCCTGGGGACCAATCCTGTTGTCTACTAGCGGGACCTCAATTAAAGACAGAGCAAAGTTCTGTACGGACTGACCCTAAATGAGTTGATAGCACCACATATGTTTCGAACCAAAGACCTTAGGAGGGAGCAATACAAAAGCATTTTTCCGTACGACATTAACAAGATTGTGGAAATTCTTAGGTATACATATGAGATGAGAATCAGCCACTTCAGCCTCGGTTCATCAAAATATCCACCAATTTCAGAATTGGCAGTCATCCTTTGTTTCACCACATCGAACACAGATTGACAACATTGATACTCATGGGTCCTTTAGCATCCCAACTTTTTTTTTTTGATAAGCCTTTAGCATCCCAATTACATTCAAATAAACAAAAGCATGTACAAATGATGCGAATGTGTTTGAAGAAATTCCTGCACAAGAATGAGAAGAGAACGAGATGCAAACTTGGGTTTCGTCCCATTTCAAATTTGGGTTTTACTCAAAATGTTTTCGAACAAATGAAATTGCAAACTTTGATCCCAATCGGTCCTTTTCGCATGCCAGTTAGATACAAACGGGAAAATGCAATTACACATGACATGTTTGTAGAAATTACTGTGTATAAGAACGAGAGAAGATCAGGTCTTTCAGCCTCAGTTAATCAAAATTGCGTCCAATTTCAAAATGGGTAATGTTTCGGACATACGAAAATGCAAATAAAGAACATTGATTCTGATGGGTTATTTTCGCGCTAAGTATACACAAATAGATAAAATCCATGCACAACATGACGTGAATGTGTTTGTAGAAAAGCCGGTGTGAGATGAGAATTACCGTGAAAGGAGGTAAGTTTGAGGGTGTTAGAAGCAATGAGTTTTGCAGCCACACTACCCCAATTGCCACTACCGACAACCGTGACTCGAGATTTGTTGGGCACCTTGACATTGTCTTCGGATGCAGTTGGAGCCATTGGGAAGAGAGAGAAAGGTGGTGGAGAGGCGGATGAGAGAGAGAGAAGGGGGGAGAGAAGAGAGAGGAGGGATATGAGAAGGGAGGTGGGTGTTGACTGGGGAGGAGAAGAGAGACAGTTTCGGTGGAACCAATCTGCGTCATCTTTGAATCTGGCTATCTACTTTATTGATATGAACGCCTTCTCTCTCTCTCTCTCTCTCTCTCTCTCTCTCTTAAATTTACTGGTAACAGTTTGGCCTGGACCTAATGCAGTCCACCTCTCATAAATACCGTCAGTGGTCGTAAGGACTCGTTATTTTCGTATTGGGAGGACTCGTTATTTTCGTATTGGGAGAGGCACAAGTGATAAATAAGGGCCCATGGGCATTTTAGTTCCGTCGCCAAACGAAGAACGTAATTTTGTTGACCCTCCTTAAAAGAGGGTCAATAAGATCATTTATCCTATTGGTTGAAATATGTGGATCCCATCGTAAAGTGATGTCATGCTTATCACAATGTGATTTATACAATGTATTTTTTGGTAAGCATAACATCATAAAGTGGTGGGACCCATACTAATTCAACCAATAGAAGAAAAAATTTTATTAACCCTTTTTTAAGGAGTGTCAACAAAATTGCTCTCCCAATCGGATGGTGGAGTTCCCTCACTACATGCCCCCGGATCCATAAACAATTAAGTACTTTGTTTTGTAACTCAAGTTGTCGAGCCAGTTTGCATGTATCTTGGTTAACTTTTAGAGACTAATTCTACCTTCCATTACAAGGTTCAATTTGTCGAGGTGAAGCTTGATTAGCCACAATGAATCCCGTCCTGACGAGTTTCGGCTTGGACTGTGGTCAAGTCGGCCGTGATGGCGTGACGGGTATAGAATCTCATGTAAGGCATTGATGGATTTTATGGGGTTAAGAACATCATATTCTTTGAGAGAAAAGCTTTTCTACTTGTAAGGTTTTCTCTATTGATTGATAGTGAACTGATGTGGCTCTGAGAAATAGACAGTCGTCAAATCTCGTGTATCTATGTGTTGTCTTTCTCTCTCTCCCCCTCCTTTTCTTTGGTTTATTTTTTGTGATTCATTACATCCAAGATCTTGAGAGTTGGTGAGTTGAGCGTGTATTTCAACATCGTTAATAATCCCAACAACTGGTATCAAAGCCGCGGTTACGGAATGGGGTTCGATAAGATTCAATCTAGGGTTTCAGTTTGGTTTGTTCAACCTAGGATTTTTTTGTAGTGAGAGCTATGGGTTCAGAAGAAGGGAAATCGAAGATCAATAAGTTTGATGGCCTGGACTTTGCTTTTTGGAAGATAGATAGATGACTATCTATACCAGAAGGATCTTTATCGCCTACTGTTGGGTGAGGAAAAAGGTAAGAAGTTAGGAGAGTGTGACGAAGATTGGGATGTTCTTGATTGAAGCCATTGGGTTTGATCCACTTATCGCTCTCGAAGTTTTTCGCAAAAAAGATATTAAAGGAGAAGACTGTTCCATCTTATGAATGCTCTTGCAGAGATGATAAGCAGCCCTCCGCTCCGAATAAGGTACATTTTATAAAAAAAGCTTTTCAATTTGAATATGTTTGAAGGATGTTTGTTTATGTTACATCTCAATGAGTCTAATAAAAAAATTGACCAATCGGTATCTGTTGGTATTACATTTGACGACGAAATGTAAGCCTTGTTAATCGCTAGATAGCTGACAGGGTACAGTTACGCGGTTAATAATTCATGCGGCCTCCTTTGGCAAATAAACATAAACAGGTTTTTTGGTTTATTCGTTTTGTCTTTATTCAAATTTTTTTCGCAAATGTTAATTTTTGTGGTTTATTGGTTCTTTTCGACGAGACGAATCTAAAGAGTATAAAATTATAGTCAAAACTAAATTTTTTTTTAATAAAGCCAAAAATACGTGGTTTATTGGTTTAATTTTGGCTTTATTCAAAAAATAATTAATTTTCACTATAATTTCATACTTGTTATATTCGTCTCGTCGAGAGGAACCAATAAACCACAAAAAATTGATGCAAAACTAACATTTGCAAATTTTTTTTGAATAAAGACAAAACGAATAAACCAAAAAACCTGCTTTTGGTTTATTTGCCAAAGGAGGCAAGAAGGAGAAACTCAAAAATCGCTAGATGTAGCTTCCGGTTCAAGTGGTTCATGTTCAGCTATATGTTTTGAGCAGAGAGGGAAAAGCCAGGCTAGGGGTGATCACAATTAGAACAAGAATCGGTCAAAGTCACGCGGTAAGGGAAACCGTGGGAAATAACAAGTACTTGCTATTAAGTCTATATGTTGGAATTGTGGCCATGCGGGTCACATGCCACCAGTTTGCGAGGCTCCAAAGAAAAAAAATGGTGAGGAGGCTCACATCGTATAGGACACAATAATTAACATTCAATGGACATTATCGTTGAGTCGCGGGTAATTGATTCGAGTGGCTTATTCCACGCGACTGCTAAGAAGGAGGTATTGAAGAACTGTGGCAGATGACTTCGGCCAAATATACTTGGGCGACGATGGGCCGTGGAGTATTGAGGGAATGAGTGATGTGCAGATTGAAACCAAGTCATATAATTGATATTTGAAGAATGTCAGACACGTCTTGCTGATCAAGAGGTATATTTCATTAGGCAACTGGGATGTGGAAGGTCGAAGTTGCCTGGGGAGAAGGAAGACATACACGTTTCGTTGGAACCAATGGAAGTCATGTTGAGAGAAGAGGGGGCCCTGTAGTGACTGATCTCGTCCGTTAAAAGTATTTTGAACGGTCCGGATCTTAAATAAATTGTTCACGCGAACGCCATCTCTCTCTCTCTCTCACACACACACACAAGCATAACTTCTAACAGTTTGGCCTCGGCCTAACGCAGGCCACCCATAATAATACCATTCTGGTTGTAGAGACTTGTTATTTTCGTATTGATAGAGAAACAAACCAGTATTTTGTTTTACTTCTATCTCAATTTTTCAAGTCAGTTCAAGGGTATTTTGATTTTATTTTAGGGACTAATTCCAGCATCCATTAGAAGGGTAGGAGTAAAAGTCCCGTATGAATTAATTTGTCTCAAAGGAGTTTATATGTGAGACCCGTGTCTCCTCTCTTCACCTGTTTGGCAGACTGTAGCAGCCGGGCCCAAAAGGGCTCAAAGGGTTCCCTCACTATCTAATGAAAGGTGCTAAGGGAGTACGTTCCACCTAACAAAAGAGTCAGTGTGGACTTAGCCAAGCAAGCCCCGATGAGGATGGCCTCGGCATAGGGTTGCTCGGTACGGAACTAACCCATTACATCAAGATGAAACCACGTCCCGCCATCCGCCGTACCAAGAGGCTCCGTACATAGAGCTCTCGGTGGGGGTCCACCAGATGGCCTTGGGGGACCCATCATTCGGATCGGTGGATCCGATGGGGACCCCTCGGCACACCCAGTTGCCCTTCACCGAGTGCCTTCCGAGCCGAATCGGTTGATGTCGGCTTGGAGGCGTTCAGAATATGCAAGGGGCTCGGCACCAGGCGTGCCTGACAGACTGCGTAGAGCATTGATGGTGGCAGACTGTAGTCAACCACCCAGCAGGCCTTGCCTGCAGGATCACATGGTTGATCGAGGAGCACTCCAAACCAGTTGACCCTTCGGTGTATGAGACGTGACGCGAGCCGAAGCGCTGCACCATGATGTCATTCGAAGCACTGCATCTTTAGAGACCTTCACTTTTAGAGGCAACAACTTTTTCGTAGCCTTGTCTCCAAAAACCAGTACTCCCTCCATTCTAAAATGTTAGGGAAACTATGGGATTTTAATTTTTTTCAAGACATAATCATTACACTATTTCATTTTTATCTTTTCAATTTTGCCCATAATCATTACAATTTCACATTTGCCCAAAACCGAGTACTCCCTCCATTCCAAAATATCAAGGACACAATGGGATTTTAATTATTTTTCAAGACATAATCATTACAATATTTCATTTTTATCTTTCCAATTTTGCCCATAAAAAGCATTAGAATTTTACATTTGGAATGGTCTTGTCAAATTATAACAGGAGGGGTAAAATTGAAAATTTGTCTAGTAAAGTACAAGGGTCTACCAACATTTTAGGATGGAGCAAGTAAAGTAGTAGTAAGGTGAGTTTTCGCTCTTATAACTACAATTTATTATCCCTACAGAAAATGAAGAACCCGAGGGGAAACGGATAAATATTGTAGCTGAGTCCATCATTTGTATACACTGGACAAAAATGGGTCAGATCCTCCTTTCAACTTACTGTGAAATTGAAGGAAAAACTTTGAAAGAACTGACCCTTCAATCACACTGTGTCACATGTAACTCAAGTAATAGGAGGGATAAAAGCTAACTATCCCACGATCAGCCGGGTCGGTAAGCCAAATGGGAGAGATGCAGTATTTCTGATGTTTCAAGGAGCTCTGTCAAAGGGCTTTGTATCGTTGTAACAAACGTCCCAGACAGCTTCCATAGCATCCTTAGCAGCTGCTTCCGAGCAATAAGGGTTACCAGTCATTGATTTCATAACTCTTCTTCTCACACACTCCTACCAATGAGAGAACAAAGCAATACCACATATAAGAACGAGCTAGACACCACATTAAGTCATATATTTAACCCTTGTTCTCTCGCACAAGGAAAAATCCATGGACAAAACTAATGTGATGCGTTGTTCGCTTCCCTACGGAAAAATGGAAGATTTTGAATTGCATTTAATCATGGTAGGTCTGTTCCTCAATGAAAAAGGAAGAGGCCGGTATTGAACCCGTAGTAGCTAATGGTGAAGTACTTCCATATTTCCAACTTCTGCGAGGATTTGAAATGTTTTTCATAAGCGACCAAGATATGGATTAAATTCAATTACTGCAACCATTTTAGCAAAAGCTTGGAAAGCAAGTTCCGAAACATGTACACTTCCGTTCCAAGAGTTTAAACAAACGAGAGAGAGTATAGGCATGTCAATGCTCCTGAAATAGATAAGTTTACATTGCCAGTTTAGTAAGGTGAAAGTTAAGTGAAATAGTATCAGAATCAATAGTCTTAAGTGTTCAAAAGAGAACAAACTGGCCTCATGACCTTGAAGACTTAGAATCGAAAAGAGAACAGAACTCACCTGCTCATGTCCTCGTATCTTCAGAGAACCACGAAGCAGCTCTCTTTTGTAGTGGCAATCACCACTTAAATGACCAGCCCGAATCTGTTTTCGGTAGAAACCAGAGTTACCAGAAGCGACTTGTGATAAGAAAATCCAACAAAAAAGAAGATAGTAAGCATAGTGACACAAACCTCACTACAAGCATGGTGAGCACAATTAGCCCAGTCCAAGTTTGCAGCACGACAATCGTCATACACATGAATGAGCTCGTGGATAACTACTTGGTTTACCTCATCTTGTAAGGTCATGTGATTACTACACACCATTATCTAAGAAAAACAGACATACAAAGAGAAATGGGTCATTCGGTGTATTCATAAGATTTTCATCAAACAAAAATCAAGAGACATTCCAGAGTCCTGTCCAACACTGGCCCTTTGGATGCTGAGAAAAGAAACCAAATGAGAAGTTCCCACTTGTTTGGATGAAAAAGTGAATTTTTATTGGCCCATTTGATTTCTCACCAAAATGGAGAGTTGGTGAGAAAAAAAAAGATACCAAATGAGAATCTCCCATTTTTTGGGATGAAAAAGAGAATTTTTATTGCCCATTTGATTCCTCACCAAAATAGAGAGACTTTGTGAGAAAACCAAATCTTTTCTTTTCTCACCATCCAGTCCAGCTGCTATCCAATCCCTTCAAATGGATTGGAGACGACAATCTCTCAAATTCCGGCCCGGAAAAATCTTTTCCGATCCCACTTCAATGACAGGGACCCGTTCATATTGTCGACTCATTGAGAGCATCAACTATCAAGCATGCCAAATATCAAGTTGATCGATTATCATTGGATAGGATTTCGAAACACATTCATATTCGATAAATAGTAGAAATGAGTTTTGTTCCAGTGTTGCAATCTTATTTTTTACAAGATAAATGAGTTCCAAAATCATATCAAATGATGTCCAATAAACTTGATTTTTGGTATACTTATTGTTCTCAACTGAGCTAAACAAAAATGAACAGTCTCGATACTTAAAATGGGACCGTAAAAAAAATTTCCGGGCCAGAATTGTTCTCTCCCATCCATTTGATGGAATTGGAGAGGAGCTGGACTCGTGAGTTGCACCAAAAAACAACAGAATTATGAGTTAACAGATCTCTGTATCCCAACACAGCTCAATTTGGAGCATAACAAATCAAGATCAAAATTTTCCAGCAAAAGTTTATCCAAGGGGGAAAATGTCTATGTAATCATGATTACCCCTTCGCCGCGGAAGTAACCGCCACTGATTTTTTGGTCACAGTGGATGGCTTTGATGAAATTATCCCCAATACTGCATCCAGATTTCTCCAAATGTTCCCTTAAAAATTTCACCATTGGAGCTGCAATTCAGGCAAAGAAAGTGAAATTGGGGTTATTCAACTTCAGATTTTTATAATTACTGAGTCGAAAATGTAAAACCCTGAACCCTACATGGAGCAGAGAGAGAGGGAGAGAGAGAGAGTGAGAGAATAAAAGATACTTCTGAGACTTCTCTGGATCATGTCTTGGCACTCCTCCACCGTTCTGCCGTCGTTCACGGCAGAGTAATAGCCGCCGGAAGAAGGATTTGCGTCGGAGTCTGCCTCCATTTCTTGAACTATTAGTAATGGCCAGTTTACTACCCTAAAATAAGCAGTAAGCAAGTTTTCCTGTTTGGTAGAGCTGGTTGACCTGTTGTTTATTTACTTTAGGGTTGATTTGGAAAAAAAACAAAAACATGTTTTTTGGTTTATTTGGGGAATAAACCGGAATAAACCACACCACTTTGGCAAATAAACCAAAAAACATATTTTTTTGGTTTTTTTGCCAAATCAGCCTTTGGTTTATAAGGGTGTTTTCTCTTTTACAGGGGAATAAACCGCATCATAGAAACCAAAACAGTTTTTGGTTTATTGGTACATAAACCAATAAACCAAAAAACATGTTTTTGTTTTTTTTCCAAATCAGCCCTTATTACTTCCTCCTTTTGCGAAAAAAGTTTAAATTGATTTTTATTTATTTATTTATTTATTTTATCTTTATTTTAAAAACAAAATAAAGACAACTAAATTTCTCTAGAAGTAAAGACTAATATTTTTCCTGGTAAACTTACCCCAATAAAATATTTTCCCAATAAAATTTTCTACCTCGCCCAATTGCTTGCAAGTAAAATTTATGAGAAAAAGTCTACAATACACACTTTCTTAGAGATGTTTATTATATGTATCTACTATGTGGTTCAAATTGTGTCACAACATAAAAATTCATAACATCTTAGTGCAACTAGTAATTTTTCAACAATATGATTCATAACATTTTCACTATGAATTACAACAGTAACTTCTCTTAACTTTTCAGTAATAAAATTCATGGTATTTTCACTAGTAACCATAACATAATGGTGCGTGTCATAATTTTTATACTAAAAATTCATAATATTTTAGAGGTACTTATGGTATCCAGACACCCAAAAGACTAAGAAGGCTAAGTGTGACAATTTTTCCAATTGTGTCCTTTTCATCCTCAGCTTTAGGTGTAATTGTGTGGGGTAGGATAAACTTTTCACGCTGGTGCTTTTTTTTTTCTTTTCTTGACTGTCGTCTTTTTTAGGGGTAACGGGTTTCTAATGTGTTTCTGCACTGGGTGATTTCATTTGGTTTTCATTGAGCTTTGATTGTTTTTTTCTATCTGATGCATGTAATTTCTGGTTTTTGGGTTTTTGTTATATCGACTAGATTTGACGGTGAGGGTAGGTTATTTGCATGTCCGGTTTTGTTTTGTTTCTATGAGTTTTTGTTTTGTTTCATTTGGTTTTCATTGAGCTGGATTTTTCCATATAGTTAATAGTTAATATCCGGTCTTTTCCCTTATCGTTTTTACTTGTTCTCTGATTTCTTTTACTTCTAATGCTTGCATTCGCTAAATCTATTAGTTATGCGAACTGATTTTGGTGAATGTTGGATAGTTTTATGTTTTTGGGTGCGGTTTGGTTTGTGTCTTCAATCTTTTAACTTCTTTTGCTGTTAGTTTTGAAGCATTTCGAATGTTAAAATGTGTTTGTAGAGTTTTCTATAGTGTCTTACACTACGCTTTTTATACCGCAGGCTACCGAAATTGGAAAGTCTGTTAATTCTCTCCGAAAGCACAGTTCAGAGCAGATTCGTCATCTTGCATGGACGCTCATCGAGTATGTTATTCTTGCTTCTGGCGAGGCATGATGTGGAATTATTTGCTTATGGTTAATACCATCCGAATCTTTTTGTCGTGTTTTCCATTTAAGAATCAGCATTCGTGTTTAACAGTGCTTTTGTTTTAGAAACAATCCGCACTCAGGTAGCAGAGCTAACATGCTATTGTCTTCGAAGTTATATGTTCTCTATTAAAGATTTGCAATTCTGTTTATGTCCTCTGGTTGTATGGGTTGAAGTATTTCGTGGTTGCTCAGATGTTTGTAGGATTAGCTGCGAGTGAAACATCCTTATTGTATTAGAGCCCCTTGAAAATTTCATGAGGTTGAGCCGACAATAGAAAGTATTCAAGAAAAAATCTTGAAACAGAGAATGAGACCTTAAGGACAAAACACAAACTTAGATCTAACCCATAATACCCATATTGATGTTAGACCTCGAATGAGCAATCATGAGAAAATCTAAAGATGAGGCTCTTTGAATGTGAGACTCAGCAAACTGATGGACATAAACTGAATAAGAGACCATGATTGTTTCTCTGTAAATAAACGAAAGTGAAACTCCATAAGCGTTACTCTCTCGTTTTTATTGTAACAAAAACATGTTATAATTTATAAGTGTGATTCTGAGTCACATTTTCAACAACTTTTATAGGTTGAGGTGGTGGTAGAGGCGAAAAGGCAGTGTACACTAGCCGGATCTGAGGGATGATTTATCTGGAACAGATGTTGCCAGAAAGATAATAGGCACTGACCTTGTTGGGGGTACAGGATCTGGTGCTGCTCCAGTTGTGGCTCAAATTTCGAGAGAAGCTGGTTATTTGCCCATTGGTGTCGTCACATACCCATTCAGCTTTGAAGGACATAAAAGATCCCTGCAGGTAGGTTCCAATTGGTCTTTTGCAGAAAAATTTATGAGATACTCTGTTTGCTTTTTCCTCTATACTAGGCTTCTAACTTAAAGTCGAACTAACTTGCTGAAGTATTTCTATGAGAACAGCTGGGATACACATCTTTTGGGTCCTCTTGAGACAGTAGTCTAGGTCTTTGCTTGATTTACGATGGCTGCTGCCATTTTGATGCCTTCCTAAACATATATTACTTGCCAAATTAATTACAGTAGGAATCACAGATTTCTCTAGAATCTGAGGTTTTGATGCTTATGAACAAAGGAAAGGTAGACTTCTTTGCCAAATGCTTTGGTGGGGGCTGTGCCCATATTGATCCTTTTTTCTTTAAGATAAGAGATGCTATATGATAACTACGGTTTTGTTTCAACTATAGAACTAATAACCAACTCATCACTTCACATTATCTGGATCCAAAAAACCAGTCAAGATAGGATACGTTGATCCTATCATTGTAGCAACGGAAATTTGTTTTGCATAAATAAAAGAAAAACCAATTGGATTCTAAGTTGTGAAGCAAAATATAGAAAAAAGATGTGGATAGAAGGGGGAGAGAAAGAATATCAATGATATAGAATTCCAATCTGTAAGGTCTATGAGTCATCTTATAAAAGGCAATGTAATAAAGCATCATGACGTATTCATCTATAATGAAATGCATTTGTCCATACAATGCATCGAACAAAAAAATAAGAGACTTGAGCCAATAAAGACTGAAACATTTTGCGCCTCCCCTTAATTGGATTGTCGTGACTGGTTCCTTATTTCGAAGGGATAATTTAAGTGAAAAGCAAGAAAAACATTGTCTTGCTACGGAGGCACTGAGAAGATAATGTGATGTATAGCTTTATTTGCCTTACAGTTCATGATTTTATTTAGTTAGGAATCACAGATTTATCTTTTCTTTATGTCTCATATTTTGCTTCTTTTCCAGGCATTGGAGGCGATAGAAAAGTTGCAAAAGAATGTTGATACTCTTATTGTGATTCCCAACGACTGTCTGCTGGATATAGCTGATGAGCAAACAGCCCTTTTCCTTCTTGATGATGTTCTTTGCCAAGGGGTGCAAGGAATTTCAGTCATAATCAAAGTGAGTGAGTATTTTTTGTGAAAAAAAGTCAAAAACTGAACAAAATTTTCTCATCTGTTCACCGTTGACATTTTACTTATTTTCTAAAACTGTGAGAAGATCCTGAAACCTTAAGAAAAAGTTCCAAACTCTACTTCGGCTGAGTTTCCCATTTGATAAAATCAACGAATTGATTTTAGCAAGTGGGAAACAACCCCTTTGTCTTCTACACTTCTTCGTAGGAACAGATTAGGCATCATTCAGTCCATTTGCAAACTGATGCAATGCAAAGTGGTCCAGATAATCGTGATATGCACATCTCCTTCTTTTAAATATAATTTCATTGTGTTACACCATCTTGCCATTGCCATTGCCATTGTTGTCATGCTTTCTTGATACACTCATTTTCTTTATGGTTGGATTTAATAAACAAACAAGGTTTACTACAAGTCATGTTTGTCGTGGGCACTCACTTTGGCAAATGCCCTCTAAATTAAGCCAATGGGCTGCTGGAGAGTCGTAACTGAGTGCAGAGTTTCATATATTGGGTAGTTCAAATCCTTGAAGCTCAAATGCTTGAAGCAAAATACAATTTTCAGAAGCCAATCTTTTTATAACTCCTCTGAAACTGAAACTGAAACTGGACCTGGATGTCATAGTTTCCACTTTGTCGATCACAAAATGATGTATTGTATATGAAGGCATGAAGCAAAAGTCGAAGCAATATCCCTCCGCTCCATGGATTAGACCATAAAAGAAAATTTTGTTATGTATGCCACCAGTGCAAAATCAAGTGTTAAATTTGCCACGGACATTTGTCTAAGAGTTATCCAAAAAGATTGACTTGCATTTATTATGTTCTCTATGACCTTTTGCTTTTTAGACATGGGACTTGTGGTGTTAGTGTATAAGAAGATGGACAAATTAAAATGGCTTGCTGTTGGAAATTGAATGAGGGATAAAGTGAATGACTTGAACATTTGAATGTGATGTGCAGACAAGGAAAAGTAGGGGCATCTTTGCAAGCGTTCTTTGACTGCATTTTTTTTTTTTTGGCATAGTCTCGAGCATGACTTTGATCAATCTGGACGGCCGAGATCGTGCTCGGCATGGACACGTGGTACCCAAAAAAATTTCCGATGTAAGATACCACAACAAAATAACATACCTATCTAAACTGGTAATGTATTCATAACATACTGAGCTTAGGTTTCGAACCCAGGAACCTATTCTTATTTGTAGATTTGGATTTAAGCCATCTCTAAACCCTTAATTCTCGGTTGTTTTTTTTCACACCAGGATCGCCAGCAATTGCCAGTGCTACAGAAGTTGACTGACCCCAAACCATGCAGTGGGTATCTCAAGGCTTACAAAGGCTTACAACAACTATTGTGGAATTGACCAATCCAAGTTCATTATCACTTCCATCTTCCATCAGACCAACACCACTTGACAGCTTAGCAACACCAGGCATTTCTACTTACACCAAGCACACCTGCAAAGAAGGCCAAGACGGTCAACTACAAGGCAGCATCATCATCTCAGTTACCAGAACCATAGAGTTAAAATGAAAACACCAACATGGATGACACCTCTGAAGATGAAACATCGAACATTCGGACCAAAAAGAATGACTGACTATATCTATGAACCCTTTTTGAATGGTAGCATCTTCCTGTGCTGTTTAAGACCCTACTATAATGCTTTGCCGTTGGTGGCTTGAGAAACATTGAACTTTGCTGGAAAGCTACAGTACTATTTTTTGGGCAGATGGATTTATTTTCAAGACTTTTCAATGCAAATTTGTACTCCCTAATTGTAGTCTTATGCAAACATGGATGTTGTTTTATATTAATTCCAGATACGAAACAAAAGAATATAAACCAACATGCAGAACCGTACTGCAAACAACTGCTACACTTATTATTTTTTTAACATCAAATATTGATTGCCGATTTTGTTCCCGGGTTGACACCTACGTGCGGAGTATATCTAAATAGGAGTGTGTATTGTAATTTTTCTCTTGTTTTTATTTTGGATAATCGACTATAAGTAAAATCGTTTGACTGACCATCATTTATTTGCTTTGGAAAAAAAAAAACAATAAATTGGTTTTTTGGCTTATTTATTTTGTCTTTATTCAAAAAAATTTACATTTTTTGATTTTGAGTCAAGTTTTCGTGAATTATTGACTTGCCTCAACAAGAGGAATCAAAAAAGTATAAAATTATGGTCAAAAGCATTTTTTTAAAACTGAAAATAAACCAGTTTATTGGATTAATTTAGCTTTATTAAAAAAAAATTAGTTTTGACCATAATTTTATACTTTTTAGGTTCGTCTCGTCGAGACAAATGAATAAATCGTGAAAACTTGACGCAAAAGTAACAAATGTAAATTCTCAAGAAGGAGAATTTTAATTAGGCATCCTGTACCAATATTACTATTATAAGTCCATTCTAGATGATTTAAATCTTTATGATTCCATCCTGAAATTTGAATTATAGTTGAAAGTGCCCTTATTGGTTGTTTAAGTGTGATAAATGAGAATGATAATCAAAGGAGGCCTAAATTATAACCTCGTAATGCAATCCACCAAGGTTACGTCCCTCTTCTTTTAGAGCACTGAAAAATTGAAAAGTCTATACATACGTATTTTGGTTCAAAAACCCGGACACAGATGTTTTGTCAATTGTTCAATGCATGTGAACTCTACAAAATAAAGAAACTCTCATTGCATCGGACGATTCCGGCAATACATATGGGCTATGTCCAAAAAGTGGGGAAAGAGCTTTCACGCTTGTAATTAACCACATCACAAAATATCACATAAAAAAATGAAACCAGTAAAATAAAAAAAATGTAAATGCATAGATAGAGCCTCAGAGAGTCTACAATACTTTCCAATTACTGCTACTTGCAAAATCTCAACCTACCTCTCCGCCTCTCAGCAGTGCTACATACACAGAAAATATACCCATAATTTTAAAATCAATGGCCCAGATTCACTTGGAGTAAATCTAGGCCATTGATTTACACATTCTGGGCCAATTCTGGGTACCTAGACTTTCTGCTCAACTAAACACCTTAATGCCGCCATGTCGTTGCCTCTAAACAACCCCTAAAATGTGCTCACAAAACAGCCCCAAAACAAGCCTGGATCATCTCGGCCAGCAGCTAAAACATCCCCTTAAACAAAAACAGCCCACACAATCCCAAAAATCACCCCAAAACAATCCCAAATCAGCCTGACATCAAGAAGGGTCAGATCTCTTACCATGGGTCTCAAAAGATTCATTTTCCCTGTCTCTAAAACATTAAAAACCATAAATGACACTAAGAGCATCACCAGTGGTATAACTAAAACTGGATAATCAAAAGTTGCCACATCAGATTTTGATTATCCATACAAGACATTTATAAATTTAACAATGTGGAGTGTCACAATGGTATTTTGTGTTCATAATAAAAAAATACTATTCACTCTATTTTTATTCATAAAATGGGCACAACTTTAAATTTGTATATATATATTTTATAATATTAGTACTATTTAAAAGATATTCACAATACCTTTAAAATGAGACCCATCTTGAACATATTTTCAAATTTTTTTACTATTGATAATTTCAATTTTTTTAGAGAGAGTGCAAAAAAATTGAGTTTTGAAGTAAGTATTTGAAAAATGGAGGGATAATGTTGTTTATTTTGAATTCATTTTACCAAAAAAGACTTATAAATAGGGTGTGGTCCCCCAAATTTGAGAGTGCAATTTTGTTCACCCTCCTTAAAAGAAGGTGAACAAAACCCTCCCGAAATGGTGTAGGACCCACACAAAATGATGTCATGCATACCTCTGCAATACACTTTTTGGTAAGCATGACATCACTTGTGGTGGGGTCTACACCATTTCAACCAATAGGAGGAAGGATTTTGTTCACCCTCTTTTAAGGAGGGTGAACAAAATTCCACTCAAAATTTGGTTATTGAGAAAATATTGTTACTTTTGATTATCCAAATGCCAAAATTTGGTTATTGACTAAAATGATGTTATCTTTGATTATGCCAATGTGAGACAATTTTTGAACAAACATTGTTAACTTTAGTTATTTAGATGTTTTGATTATTCCATTGGTGATGCTCTAAGGATATAAATGTCGAAATTTCATGATGTCCTTTTCTAAGGCACAACCATCATTCAAAAGCTAGCGCATGTTTTTTCAAAATAAGCAATCAACCATCGACCATCAAATTGAAACTAAATTAAGTACCTTCACTTTTAACACTTTAGAGCATTAATCAATCATTGAAAAACAACACCTCGCCCAAAAGAATATGAAAATCCCAGAAGACTACTGATAGTTGGTGGAATACTAAACGTTAACACAGTGTCGACAGATTGCACTTGTTAGTTGTTTCTGTAGTCCAACGAATCAAATCGGTTAATGATGAAAAACCAGGTTGCATTTCCCAAGGGCCAAGTTGTTGAGAGTCATCACTGACTCTCCGGAAGTCTCCAGATGCTTCCGGAATGTTCCGGGTTTTACTAGAATATTCCACAATGTTCTAGATTCTACTACAAGGTTCAGGATCCTATTAGAATGTCCCGGGCTATTCTAGAACCTTCCGGAAACTTATGGAAGGCGATAGAGTCTTCCGGGTTACTCTAGAATCTTCTAGACTATGAAGGAGTGGCCTAGCTTTTTCTAGAAGACTTTAGATTTGTCTTAGAAGTGTCTTATTCTAGATAGTTTTATTGCTCCCTATAAGTAGGAGGTGGGAGCTCATTTGTAATGTGTGTAAAGAACATCAAGTGTGTGTGTGTTGGAGAGAAACACCAAGTGTGTGGTGAGCACCAAGTGAGTGTGCATGAGTGAGTTGATTGAGGCTTAACACAAACTCTAGTGCGAGAGTGAAGTGTCGTGTGTCTTGTATACTAGTGAGTGTGCTTGTGTAAATTTGTATTGAATAAGAGTGAGAATATTCAATACAAGTGTCTAGTTTGGGGTGTCCAAACTCAACACATGCATGTAAGGAAAAGTAAAAAACAGGGGCAGGCCTGTAATTTCGGGCTTGGTCGTCTGCCCGGCCAACCAGGTTCTTGCTTTGTTTTTTGTGTGCTCTGTTTTGTATCAAATTGTACCAATATATTTCTATTAGCAGGAACAACTCTCAACAACCTTACAATTATGAACAAGAATTACAACTAAGACAGAATTACAAACCAAACTAATCGCAATACATATTGAATAGATCTCAATTAGTACTGTTATACCAAAATCTAAAAATATATATTATCGATTAAAAGAAAAGCATTTTAAAAATTGCATTCAAAAGCGAAGATGACAAACATTTTGGGACAGAGGGATATACCTTTGTCTTTTTTTTTTTTTTTTTGAGTTTTCTATGTTTTCATCCCTTAAACTATCTCAATTTTTTCTATGTGGTCCTTAAATTATTAAAACCCTTTATGTCGCCCTTCAACTATGTCCTTGCAATCTATTGAGTCCAATTGGTAACAGAAGGAGTCTTTTTGGACGGAAAATGCAGCATGTGCGATTTCCCCCAAACGTGAAGGGCTGAAACGCTATTTCACTCCTCAGATATTCCTCTCTCTCTCTCTCTTTCTCTCTCTCTCTCTCTCTCTCTCTTTCTCTCTCTCTCTCTCTCTCATTCGTCGGTCTTGGCGGTAGACAAGGGACTGTTCAATCATCGTGTCTGTGTTGGTCTTAGGGCGGGTTTTCCGTTAAATAAAATGAGGTGATTTTATCACCCTTTCACCTCATTTGATAAAATGAGGCATTTGGTAAAATGAGTCCACTGTAAAAGAGTTAAGGACAAAAGAGAAAATTACGGCTTTGCCCCTTAAAGAAAAGGAAGGGCAAAATGGTAAATGATGCATTGGGTGATGATTTAATCACACTTGGATTTTATCTAATGGGAAAGAGAGTGATTTTATCAAGTACGTGATTTTATGGGATTTTCCATAAAACTCGGCCTTATTTGTTATTTCTATATCAACACTCCATTTGGGGCGATGAAAATGTACTTCTAACTAATTGATTCGTTAATTCCAGAAAAAATATGGAAATCATGGGAATCATGGGGTTTGCTTTGCTTTTTTTTCAAATACAGTAATGGTTTTTTCTTCACCTCTAACTCCGGATCTCTCTGGTTCATCTAGAGTTCAATTCTTCTTATTTTTACAATTTTGGTCCTTAAGAGTCACTTTAGTTTCACCTTGCAAAGTAGCAGATAATGGACTCGAACGTTGTGTATTTTTCGTCAACACATTATTATTTTTTGTCTCGTTTCATCAAATTATCATTAAGTCTAAATTTTTTATTCACCAATGATACAAACTTTAAATTCAAGATCATCCGGATCTGGGTATGATTGGATGGAGAAGAAGATGATGGATGGACCAACAAAGGTAATTGGCAAAGGGTATGGTTGAGAAGGCATTGGAGAAAATGAAGATTCAGATTGAATCATTGGAAATCCAGATTCCAGTAGAGGTGAAGAAGATGTGTTGGGCTGAGTAGTAATTGGGGAATTGGGGTTTCTGGTTCAAACCCAGGTGGTCAAGATGATGCAAAAGCTAAACAGGGGAGGAATATCTTAGGAGTCAAATAGCATTTCAGCCCCTCATGTTTGGAGGAAATTGCACATGCTGCTCACGTGCGTCATTTTCCGTCCAAAAAGACTTCTGCCATTACCAATTGGACTCAATAGGTTGCAAACACATAGTTGAGGGACGACATAAAGCTTTTTAATAGTTTAAGGACCAAATGGAAAACATTGGGACAATTTGAGGGCTGAAAACATAGAAAACTCCTTTTTTTTTTAGAGGAGAAAAACTTTATTAATCTCTAAAGAGTTACAAAGATTAAAAGGAAAGCATGAGGAAACAACACGACTAGGGAACAAAGTATATGCCTTTGTTTTTCAACATAACACAATTGTACATTGAAATTGTTCTGGCATAGTATATATTCTTTAGCCTACTACAACACTTACATAATTATTTTTTACTCATGAAAAAATTTGACAAATCAAAATATAAAATAGCTAATTTTTTTAGTCAATCAAACTAAATTATTAAGATCACAAGAAATAATTATACTCATTATACTTAATATTAGTAC